>CAHIKZ030001491.1:1142500-1340000 GCA_903632075.3 Acanthosepion pharaonis
TAACTATGTAAAGATTTTAATTTATTATAATTATCGTAATTCTTTTGCTTGTTTGTCGGAAGCAAATTCAGTAGAATCCGGAGATGACAATTGGGGTCTTCCCAAAAGAAAACAAAAATAAATAAAAACAAAAAAATAAAGCAAACTTTAAAACGCTGTTATTAGGGATTTACATTGCCAAAGATTTTAAAATCTACCCTTTAGGTTGGAAAGAGTATGACAGGTTTTACAACTTCAATCACATTTTCATTGTGCGACTGATATAAATCCTTGTCGGAGTTGTGAAGATAACAAATTTATTATTGTGGTCTTCTGCCTGAGTAAACATAGCGCTGTATATTGGACGAGGAGGCGTTGAAAATGTTTCTTGGTCTTAACCACTTTCCAAAATCTGGTCAAACATCAGAAATTTGGGGAATCACTTCATAGTCGATTCAAGAATACATTAACGCCCCCTTTCAGGGGGTAACGAATAGTTTTCCTGGCGGTTAGCATCATCCAGACTGCTGGAAGGCAAAAAGGGTTCTCTTAGACGATTTAAGTAAATAAAATACTTATTTATTTAGACAGAGAGCGCGAGCGAGCGAGACATAGATAATGAAAAGGTCAAAGTGTCCCACATTTTACTCAACATAATCTTAGCTAGTAATTGGGTAATTTTAGTCAATACATCTCGTAAATTCTCACGAGACCACATTTAAAAAAAAATATCCCAATATTCTTTATTCGCTTCTCGTCATTATCATTCAGTTGAGGTTGGCACTTCAACCCAATGGGACATTTTGAAAAGGCGTTGAAAGAAAACAGCAACAATAAAATTCATTTAAAGAAAAAAGAAATTAAATAAAAAAAAGTTGGTAGATAATATTGCAGGGTTTTCGTTTGCTCTGAATTTGGTAAACATGAAAGGGGGATTTGAATTTTCTTTTCGAATAAGTTTAACTTATATACATATAATGTCATCTCGGAATCTACTTTTGTTTTGCGTCAAACATTTTACAGTTAGATTCACGCTATTCAAGGTCCGGTGACCACTTGCAGTGAAGAGTTACGTTAAGGGGTAGTATATAAGAATAGGAGGGAAATAACACGTTAAGATTGTAGTGATCGGGAAACATCCCCCTCGGAGTTGGTTCCACAGAGCAGGGGTTCGCAGGGTATAGCTGTTCGAGTTGAACTTACAACTCACCGATGGAATAGAGATGGAATGTGGATGGTTTCCTACGATGTGATTGGCATGTCGGGTCCTAGCCGTGAAAGTTTGAACTGGCGGAACCAAGGAATGTAGTTCGTCCAAGACGAACTAAACAGAAGCAGCGTCTCGACCATTTTACTCTCCGGTCATCGTTAGGTATCTAACGATTCAGGTAAGCTTCAGCGAATTTCGAACTATAAACACTTTATTTGATCAACGGAGGTAGATTCTTTCCATTCACCATGTAAGGCCGGTGCGTGTTACCCTCGAGCCTCCTGGGTAAGGAAAGCTCGATTTGGGGGCCTGGGGAGTGCTTTCTGACTCTTGCTATCTCATCAATATTTGATTTTTTTCTACCTACATTTATATACGTCACAACTGATAAGGATGAAAAATTCTTGCGGATTTTGACGTCATTCTGGGGTCTTTTTGACGTCCAAATAAATAATGAAGGAACTATTAGTCACCAAAGGCTAGAGAGTACAGTCTAGCCGACTATTTAGTCCATAGCTGGGGACAAATCAAGATTTACCCATATACAAAATTTTGAAGAGTTAATTTCATTTTCTGTAGCTGTAAAGTAGAAACGATGCCGAGAATATAAAAATTTCTAAAATTGCAACGTTAACTATGCTAAATTAAGCTTAGTAAGTAACAATTGCAAAATTATCTGTACTGCAGCTTTACAGATATAAATTGTGTTACTTAGCGTCTTCCATAAGATTGTAAAAGTAGAGCAAATCTGCGGAATAGAAACGTGTAAGTGTAAGGAGATTCTTGAGTTTATAAAAACGAGTGCTAACTTCATAAATACCAAAGTCGCATTTTTTTTTCATTCACGCAAATAACAGTGAAACAGGAAACCGTGTCAAAAGCAGGACTAATGGACTGAATATGGAAGGACGAAAAGGAAACAATTATAGAAAGTTTCAAGTCGTTATCTGAAGAGATTACGTAAGTAGATATAAAATTCATGATTTAAAGAAAACGCTGGCAATTTCCACCCACCTTATTTTTTTCAAAGGATTTGTTATCTTAATTTAACTGTGTCAAACAAAACAAATTTCGCTTTCGTCTTTGCAAAAATAAAAAAATAAAAAATAAACATAAATGTTCGTTACCGTATGTCTCCCAAACACACATCTATACTTCAATAATCCTATCCCAGGTAGGAGGAGGTCTTTTATGCCTACGCACAACTTTCAGATCCTGTATCTTTTGTGTTTTAGGTATTGATTTAAAACACTAAATATGTTACTAAAAAATAGACTGTCGTGAAAAACAACTGTAGAATGCTTCTGAATGTAATTCGTGAATATAGTGAAAAATTTTGTTTCATAATTGTTGACGACCGTATATTTTTTTTGCTGACGTGAGGATTCTTGTTATTTTAGAAAATAAAGCACAGTCTTACATTAACCTTCCAGTACATGGACTTTCTGACTTGATTACACAAATATTTCAAAGTACATTCAGCATGGATACATTGTATTGTTAAGTAAAGCAATTATTTTGGAAGCGTTTGGTTTATTGACATTTCAAACTCACATTTGTTGAAGTTACTAGTTTCAGGCCGAACGAAAATTTTAAATGAAAAGGTAAAAGAATATTCCAGTAAAATTTACAACCAACTGAAGCCATAATTTAGAGCTCTATGGCATTTTAAAGTGAACATACTTATACATACGTGTGTATGTGTGGGTGGTCGTGAATATATATATATATATATATATACACACACACAAGGCTTGGCAAATTTAACAGTCGCTGGACACAGTGAAAGCAGGAGAAACGGCGAGAAACCGATCTAACTAGTTTCTTTAGATGGGTGGCAGAATAGTCGGTAATAGGGATAATAAAAAGGCAAATATTGGTAAGAGCTACGTAGGATAGGAAGTTGTGGAGAGTCATAATCGCTCGTGGATGGACATATAACATTGAAGAAAAATACTTTTGCATGCGTGCATATATAAGCGTATGTGTGCTGGTGTGCTAAAATATACGTGTGTATGTGTGCGCACGCGCGTAAAGTCTATTACGTAATTGGTGACATGACATTTCCGGGTGATTACAATTTGACAAAAGGTCGAATGTAAAACTGAGTCAATGACTGAGAGAACGACGAAGTGAGAATTTAGGAGCGAATGGGACAAAGAGAGTCGTGGGGTGAGGGAGAGAGCCTAACGTGGAGAATAATGCGCGTGTATGTGCGTGATGGCCACCAGACTATGCGTCCGCGATACAAAACGCTCGCTGTGTCTCGACGTTATTCAAAGTGGAAAAAGGAACGGGAGGGGTTTGAAATTCGAGACCCCAGTTTGGATATCGATGCAGTTAATGTAATGAAAAAGAAATTCTCAATATGTCACTCCAGAGGAATCGCAGAAATTCCGTAGTTAGAAAATAAAAAAAAAAACAATCAAATAAAACTCATTGTTCCTTCGTTCCTTAATAAGTTAGCGCGTATGTTA
Source organism: Acanthosepion pharaonis (assembly GCA_903632075.3). Taxonomy (NCBI): domain Eukaryota; kingdom Metazoa; phylum Mollusca; class Cephalopoda; order Sepiida; family Sepiidae; genus Acanthosepion; species Acanthosepion pharaonis. Next base: position 1,146,167 of record CAHIKZ030001491.1, read on the forward strand.
AACCCTACCATTACCTTAGATAAATAATAGACTATTCTGTTTGACTGCGAGTAAAGGCATACAGGCGTTATTTAGTTTCTCTGACAAAAAAAAAAATAAAAAAGGAAAGTAGATGAGGCGATAACGCTCTCATTTGTTTAAGGGCTGCTCCAGGGAAATGGAAAACCTTGTTAATTTTAAATATTTTCATTTGTACTCTCTTACTTCTTTAAATAATGACCTACATTCAGACTTCTGTTTATTATTGCATAACATATAAGCTGAAATATTTAACGATGCAATAGTGGAATTTCTGCATGGTTTTCATAGTCGTGGGTCTCGCATTTAAATTAAACATTATGATTCATCAGAAAATTAAAATAGGAAAACCAGGCATTACCAATTAAGCTTAATACGAGTCGTAGCTATAGTATATTTTAGCACAAGTTCCACTTGAAGGAGAGTAAACGGGAGAGAAGATCATGCTGCGCAGATCTGCAAAGTGCAGAAAGAATCTTGAAAATCAGCATTCTAAATACTAGTTTAGATGGAAAATACCAGTCTATCTGAGCTACTTTATCTATTTTCAGGATTGTTATTCACATAGATACGGTCTGTTTATACAATGGATAAGTAATAGTGTAAAAGGTATGAAGTCCTCTCCGTTCAGCTATGGGCTAAATAGCACACCAATCTAGTCATTTGATAGGGTAATGAATGAGAAAAAGAGAAAAGTGGATTGAACTGTTATGCAATATCAATCATCCAATATGACAGTGAATGTTGAACAATTTCCTCGCAGATGGGATTCTACAGAAGGATGATGAGACTAACATAAACGGAACCACAAGGAAGTTTCAAGAAAAATGAGAACAAAAATATTTCGATTCTGAAAGAGCTGACATTTTTGGGACATGCAGTGAGGAAAGATGGTTTGAAGAATTTGATAGTCACAGGACATAGTAGCAGCAAGGTAGGTAGAGGAAAACAGCGAGTGACTTACCTAACGAGATTGTGTAAACTGATGGCCGAACAGGTGCTTGGAGGGATAGTAAGTGGGCAAGCATTAGAGCTACAAAGGATAGAAAGTTGTGGAGAGCCACGATCACCCACGTCCTGAATGGCATTCAATCTAGGAGAAGGACAACTATGAATTCAAAACAAGCGGAATGGGCTGAGACTCATCTACTGTATTTTTTATATTTCCATGGTTTGATCCTAGTTTGTGGGGGGTCATTATTTTCCCATAGCTGGGACCCTGACAGGTGCTACCACTATTAAGAGGTGGGGTCCCATGCTCCAAAAAACCTCACGATCATGTAGTTTTTAGATAGGATATATATATATATATATATATATATATATATATATATATATATATATATATATATATATATATATATATATATAATGGGGGCACCTCGAGGTGGTGTAATGGTTAAGCTTGTCTCGCAAGAACAATTACGAATGGGTAGTGAATTCGATCCTCACTGGGTGCCCTTACTTTCGGCCTTGTGCCACATCCAAGCTACGCTTGGAAAATCACTATATACACGAGACGTAATGTAGTCTTACTGTTAACTTATTAATGAGGCGAGTTCGATTCTCACTAGGTGCCTCACTAATGTGTCCTTATGTCAGGATAAGTTTATAATCATATTTGTTTAAATTCGAATATAAAATATGCATAAACAACGTTGGGTTTTATATGACCACATTTCACTGAGCCGTTAAGCATTTGGGAGGTACTGGTGGACTAACAGTGAACAGCAGAGACAAAGAAAATAGCTAAACAGAGCTTGGTTTTATTCACTTCGCATGGCAGTATTTAAGAAAGACATAAAATACAAACAAAAACAAATCGAGAACCTTAATCAGGTACTAAAATTGCCTCTGTGTGTGTGCGTGCGCGTGCGCGTTCGTGTAGGGGGTGGTCTTTAAGTCAGACATTAAGCTATAAAGATTTTGAATACTATATTTTTTAATCTGCTCATATAAAATTAATATTTTTTTTTTTTAGATCTATTCTATAATATTTATTTTATTTTGAATTTAACTTCAAATTATTTTCCTGTTCGTTTGTAATTATTTTTTTTGTGGGTGATACCTATACATGGGTGACAAGACTTTCAGACCCCTCTGAAGATTATTTTCCGCCTATAAGGATTATGCGAAGACTTTAGAAGTTAATTTTTCGAAAAAGAAAAAAAAAAAGAAAATAAATAAACAAACACACACACAAAACGGAAAATGAAGCTTTCTGATTCATTTTGAAAATTAATGACAATAATGATTTTACACAAATAATAGAAGCCCAGCTAAGTAGCATTATCACCGATTGAGGCCAAGAAGACACATTTAGTCTTCTGTTTAGTTCTTTCTTTCAGTAAAAATGTAGTGGATGAAGCCCAGCCAAGCTTTCCTACAGTGCCATGAATCCATCTGTCAATACCCCAGCTATGGGTTAAATAGGAAAATAGACGATGTTTCCTTTTCTTCGTCGGCAACAGTCTTTAAGAAAAAAACAACTCTCAATTTTAAATCGTGGAAAGACGATGATAAACCACTTCACTATCTTTCCCAGAAGTATTCATGGTAGAGTTTATAGTTTATGGATATTAAAAAAAGAAGCCGTGTAGAGCCATGATCCCATTCGTCCTGAAGAGCTATGACAATTAAAAGTGTTGGGCAATGAATATTTTATTTTTAGAGAAACGTAAAATGAGTTAGGCCAGGAGTTTTTTTTTCTTCGTTGGTATGCACTCGAGTGTCTGTTTTTCTCTCCAAGGAGACGATGATGTGTCAGTGAATTTTATCCTTGACATTTGTCATTGTTCAAATCGAAAGTTTTTCTACCTTATCTATCGGCCATGTTCAAGCACTTGCAGATATGCTTCGAGATTAAAAACAAATAATTAATAGTTAGGACATTTTGCTGTAAAATATTTTTTTTATTAATCACAACATTCCGAATGCTGAATTTATTATGTCGATGGACTCTTCTTATTTAGAAGATTGGCGCAACGTAATCTTCATTTTTTTTCATTCGGTCTTGTATTCTATTCATCTAAGTTAGTAAAAAGCCGTAATCTGTAATGCTGATTTTTGTAATTTTTTGTTTTGCATCAGCAACATCCCACTTTGGCGTAATAGTCTTCCTCGACTCATTTCCCTACTTTCAGTTAGGGGTAGTAAACGAAAAGGAGTAAATGTCTAATGATTATGATGTTTGACTTCGGTTGTAGGGTCGGACGTGGGAACACCTTTTGATATGTGTCCTTTTGTTCAGAAAAATACTTTTAGAAATCGGTTTTAATTCCCACCTTACTTAATTTAACTTGTGAATATACATACACACACACACACATATATATATATTCCCCTTTCTAACGTCAAACAATATGTATCTGCGACTAACCTCGGATTGTTTATATCGATGTGTTTATGTGAAGCAAAATGTCTACACCTTTATGCCTGTGTGTGTGTGTGTATAAGAGTGTCACCCCAAACAAACACAGTAGTAATTCCATCTCCCACCACAAAACAGTCAAACAAGCATAAATAGATCCATTTAAAAAAACAAAACAAAAAAGAAAACAGTTTGTCTGATGGTGTCAAAAGCTTGAACCCAGAGACACAAACTCATAACCATGCAACCGACTGTGCGTGTTTATATATTAGAGAGAGAGAGAGAGAGAGACTCTAGAATAATTTAAAATATAACCGTTAAGATAATATAATAGGTTTTGCTAACCATAATACACCATTAACTAGCATATATAAATAGTCGAGCCAAACACATGGCCTGAAGATTGTGTTCTCCAAAATACTACAAACACTTTCACGTTGAAAATGTTAGTTTCAAATTTAAATTTTTGGCGTCCGGTTTATCGAGATGGAAAAGTTAGCTAATATCATTCAGGTTTCCATCAGTTTTTTGTTTTTGTTTTTCATTATCTCACATTGTTAGTAACGCCATTGTTCATTCACGGTGCTATAGCAGACCTGAGAGGGAGAGGATTTAGCTGCCCTAATTTTTAGCTGAAACTAAAAATGAAACAAGAATAAATTTGTCCCCAATTTATGACAATACTCTTGATCTGATCTGTATCATTTGTTTAAAAAAAAAAAAAAAAAAAATTATTCCTACCATTAATTTTAAAAATTCTGTTTCCGACCCCCACTCTGAACATTCTAAAACATTCTTATTTTAAGCTTTATACTCGGAAAAAAATCCTATAAGTCCCTTTTAAAATCAAAAGAATAATTAAAAAAAAAAACAAAAGAAATATTGTATTTAAAATTAAAATAAATTTTTGCAGCAGGATAAGATTAAAAAAAAAAAAATTATTTTATGAGCGGTCAGATAAAAAAAAACAAAATTTGGAATTTTTTTTGCATAAGATTCAAACTGCAGGTCATTAGTCTGAACAAATAATTTGGGGAAAGGGGAACGAAAGGCCTTACATAGGATTTAGGATTTTTTTTTTCAATTTTATGATTCAGTTATCTTCATACGTACATACTAGGACACTAAGACGTCCTTTAATGGCTAGCAAGCTTGTCTCGCTAGATCAGGTACGACTGAATAGTGAGTTCGATCCTCACTAGGCTCCAATACTTTCAGCCTTGTGCTACATGTAAGCTACAATTTGAAGACTACCATACGCGCGTGTGCACACACACACACACATATATATATATATATATATATAGCTTCTACTTGATAAGTATCTATCAATTTTAACGTTTAAACAAATTATTATATATAATCTGTGTGCATGTATGTAGAAAGTCAGACGTCGCCAATCGATGATTGAATTTCACTTATCTGTGGTTGACCCAATAGAGAAAAGTTGTATTAAATTAAAACTACTTTGAAAAATATATTTCAAAGAAGTTGAATAAAAACTAAACGCGAAAGAAATCTAATGACGAAAGTCGTTTAAATGATAACTAGTAGTAGTAGTAATATTTTGAAGATATTAAAAAAAAAAAAAAAACTATCAAAGTCTGAATCAGAAGACGACTACTTCATTAATTTCGACTTTACTCAACTCCCTTAAATTAGCAGGTGTAATACATCAAGAGAAAACGTTCTGATAAACACCCTGTTGCGTCAGAAAATTAAAAAAGAAAAAAAAGAAAAAAAAAAGTACACTTTTAAAAATCGGATGTGTTTCCCGGTGAAAGATTTTGAAAAAAAATCTCTATGGATTGCTGTTTTCTTCAGTGTTTACGATTCGTGGGGAATCTATCTACTGCGGATAAGGAAGCCCTACGCTAATTTGTATGTGTACGAGTATGTTTTCACGCAAGGTTATCGAAGTCGTAATAATAAATCTAACGAAATTTGCCCAGACTTTGTTGTCTAATTAGGACAGCGAATAGAACCGAGAGAGAGAAAAAAAAAAAAGAAGTATATTATGTAAGTTTAAGTGAATAATGGTGGCTGGGTTTGGAGAGTAACTTTTTAAATAAAAAAAGAGGTTTGTTTGAAATCGATTCACAGCAAAAATAAACACCTGTCGAAATCAGAGCCATAGCTAACAGACATGATCTGCTGAAACCCAATAAAAAAGAAAAAAAAATCAGGTAAAACAGATATGATCAAGATGAATTTTACAAATGACAAAAGACGTGAAAATCTTTTTTTTATGTTGGAGAGTTTTAATAGTGGGGTCCAATTTGCATTGAAAATTCCTTGTAAATTGATCCCTTATGAAACCCAAAACATAAAATGCTAATACGGCGCGATTTTCGTAAAATGTATTAAAAAAAAAAAAAAAAAAAAAATGAAATCGTGTGTAATCGAAAATAGGTGAAAAAAAAAAATCCATATTACGAATTTCCCTTTTACTTTTATTAGCATTTTAAGAATTCACGTGTTATTAGCATATTTTGCTTTGGCTTCCGTAGAGTGATCAATTTACAAGGAATATGCATAAAAAAAAAAAAACTGGCGCCCCTATTTACTTTTATAAAAATTATTTTTTTTTATATTCGTGATCTGGAGTACTTAATGTATCGTAACCTGAAAAAAATATTCCTGGCCATAATGCCTATTATAAAACTTTATTTTTTTTAAAAATTCAAACAAACAGCATTGGTCAGCAGTATGTCTCAAGATGGGATAGAAAATTAGTAGGGTTGACCATTATTACAAATTAATGAATTGGGTCCTCATGGGTTGGCTCATATTTGTGGACTTAATAAATAATAACTTTGATCACTAGAGTTTCAAGTGGACTTACATTGCGTTTGGTTAGCTTACTTTCGCGTCTCCCTTCAGATGGTGTTGGGGATGATGGCGAAGCAGCCTGTACACCTGGGTTCGTTCGAACATGGTTTAAAACAGGCCGATTTGTCCTCGGTCTTCTGGAGTTCATTTTTTTTTCTTAAAGATTAAAATCCAGCATTGAACAGTCTCCAAGCCAAAATATGCGTTTGTAGTGTTTGAGTAAAGTAATAAAATCCTCTTTCTTGACGACAGTCCCCAGTGAAAGGGACTGAATTAGTGTACCATACAGACGTATAAAAATATCTCACTAGAAAAGGTCCGACCAACACTGCTGTCGTTGTAATAAGCGAACAGACGTTCTCAGGGCTTGGTGTGTATTGTCAGCCAGTTTTGTGTAACCAGGTCACAACGATAATTTTGTTCGTGTTTCTAAAGCAGATTCATGCACGTACAGGCATTATATATATATATGTCCTATTATAAAAGCTACTAAAAATTAAAGCAACGTTTTTAACGAAACGAGGAAGTCTTATAAATAAAAACAGTTTATTTATAGTTTAAACTCAGTAGTTAGAGATAATTAAAGAAAAATTAAAGTTACCCTTTGTTTTTATATATATATATAGAGCGAGAGATAGATGCACACTTGACAATTTAGTCTGATAATTTTTGCTACACGCTAGACGTGTTCCTCCCTCCCCAACTTATAACTATTCATCTATGTTTATAATCTCACCCCCACCACTACACACACTAGTAATAATAGACCTGCCCAACGCTTTTAGACCGGTCAAAATTTTAAATTTAAGTTTATTTTCATAAAAAAGTTTTGCACACCGAGGGATCAGGCAGAGATCGGGTTTTTGCTAACAATACGATTTCCCCCAGAAAATACGTCATCTACAAAAACATCTGAGGTGAGTAATTTCTAGTTCTCTGTTTATTCCTAGGTCCGTTGATGACGGACACAATCGTGTCCGAAAATTACGAACATAAAACCTATCTCTACATGCTTCATTTCTGTCACATGTTTAATAATTTATATTTAATAAAAGGACACATGGCACAGTGGATAAAGGCGTTAGTTAGATCCAGTGACAGGACCCAAAAAGTGTGAGTTCAATACCTGGTTAAGGCTGTGGAGAACTTGGAGAGGGGAATTAACAGGAAATAACTAACATCCATTAGACATGGTACGTGGAACTAGCAGTGAGCGAAATAAAGGATTCAGTTCGACATTCCAACCACCTGAAGAAGTCCGGAGCGTACAACGGCCGCCGAAACGTTGTAATAAATATGGCAACAAAGATGAGGACAATAGTCCGAATAATGTAAATAGTGTCCTTCTTTTCTAATTATATACTGGGCTCTCCCGTCGATTTTCCAACGTATGAGGGTCAAGAAATTCAGTTCCTAGGAACCAACAGCCTGACACCAGCACATATGATTTGATCATAGTTGTGAAGGCTTTGTGCAGAAACAACCACACATTTTGAAGGGCCGAATACAGAGACCTGGTGCACTACGTGCCACAAGGTCCCCAAATAATCCACGGCAGGATTTGAATTCAGAGTTGTCTTTCTCGTAGACCAGTTGCTATCCAAGGCTATAGATCCCAGTCTGTCTGGGTATTTACCCATAGCTGGTAGAGAAGAAAAGGATATATACCTTTCTCAAGGTTATTAGCAAGTAAGTGAATATAATGGATCCAACTAGAATTCGAACTCGGCTCTCCGATTCCTCAATCCGAAACGCTATCGATTATTCCTTTAATTATATATATATATATATATATAACCAAATAAAATAAGAACGAATAAAATATAATTCAAACGTTCACAACATTAATTTAAAAATAAGGCTCAATAGTAGAGCGATAATTCTTTATTATAGGATATTACATTTGAACATATACGTAAATGATATGCATCGAAACATGAATGCATTTATGTAGCGTTTTTACATATATGTTTGGATGTAATATCCTATAATAAAAGTATATATATATATATATATATATATATATATATATATATATATATATATATATATAGAATACATTAATTAAATCTCATTTAAATATTCATGGAGACCTACCGGACCCTATTTGTAACATACTTGTTGACAACACAAATAAAATAGCATCTACATGCAAAAAAGGATAAAAATTATGGAAGTCTTATTAATAAAAACAAACAAACAAAAAACACTCAATAATATCAACTATGAACATGGACACAATATCTTGACCATCTTTTGAAAAATGAAAACATATAAATACATACATACAACAAACTATTTCTTATTTAACAGTTAAAATATTTCATCCCTCAAAATGGCTAAATGTATCGCCGAAAGCGCTCGGATAAAAAGAATATCCGGACAGTTTTTATATAATTTATCATCTGAAAAGAAAAGAAAATTAGATCGTATGAGAAATTGTATAAAAAACTAAATCAACAATGAAATGTGCATGAAAAAAGAATTGCTGCCTACACACATACACACACACTATATATATATATATATATATATATATATATAAATGACCTTGTAAAATGATAACTGTAGAGGTGTAAATTCCAATTTAAAAAAAAAAATAATACATCAGTATTTTTAACTTACACTTTTGTGTTATATTTGAGAAGCAAAATGACTTTTATACATGTTTAATTAAATATGTCTTATAAGTAAAATCTTAAGTATTTTTTGTAAGTTTTCTAATGTCCATTCGGAGGGAGTTAATAGTGTAGAAACTGTCGCTAATATTTATTGTTTCAGGAGCTTTCGGACAATTCATTAGCCCTTTTCAAGGGGTTCTTTGTTAGAAAACAAAGGAAAAGTTGTGGAAGTAGTAGAAATTCAAAGCTCTAGTAGAAGAAATGTGATTGTGATTTCATTTTTAGGGTAGCCTTTAAAAGACTGCAACTTCTTCTATGCACCATGACTCTTTAGGGTGTAGGTGATCATGGATCTCCACAACCTCCTGTCCTTTATAACTCTTAGTAAATATTTTCCTTTTTGCAATCTTAAACCTCGTTCTGCCATCTATCTACACATGCTCATTGAGCAGGGGTTATGCGCGGTTTTCCTTTTTTCCTCTTGCTTTCAATATGTCCTGTGAATTTCAAATTTTCTAAGCACTTTTTCTCACCGAAGTCAAGCAACATGGAACATGTCCAGTGCCTAGATGGGTGACCGCTTAAGAATACTGGGTACTATGTGCTTGAATGTGTGGGCGGTATAATAAATAACGGGGAAAAAAGTACAAAATTGTGAGGGAGAATATTTCTTTACAAGTTTGGACTCGGCTGTCGGACTAAAGACATAAAAATGCTCCTACATCAAGAGGAGTAGCAGTAGCAGCAGTAGCTTTTGCTGAAAACAGTCATCCACAGCTAAACATTCTCTTCCCTATAACAAAAGGTAATAAACTTGTTGTTAAAACAATTCCGGTTTTCTACTGTTGTTTTTTTATAACTCGGTTACAACAAAAAATATTTAGATTACAGCATTAAATAATCCATAAAATGTTGATATGTCGCTAAACAACCAAACCAAATCTAAGGACTTTTTCCTCATTCTATGCCATATACATTTCATCTATCTAATGTTAATTATATGTTTCAATATTCAAGCTATGGAATCCTCAGCATCCTTCTGTAGAACAACATTTCTGTTACCTCAGGTCTCTTCTTCATCTGTGACGGGATTGTTCAGCATTCTGTACCATATAGGAGAACCGATATTACCTAAAAGCGCAGTACTCTTTTCTTTGTTTCTAACGAAATTTTTAGAATTCCTAATATTTTGCTTAGCTTTTGAAAGGCATCTTTCGCTATCACAATCCGCCTTCGTATTTCGATGACTCATTTTCCGTAGTCTGTTAAAACACTTCCTAGACATTTAAATTGTTGCATTTTGGTATTTCTATTTTTTAATTCGTTGTCAAATAAGATAAGGCTAAATCTATATAACACCAAAGAGGGAGTCAAAATTACTGATGTATTAACTTTTAGAAACAAATGGGGAATTTACTCTATAATGACTATTTTGTTGGATGTTACAACCAAAAGTAATTGCTAGTCAGTCATTTATTATGTAACCATTACTGCCTACAATAAAATCCTTTAGTATGTAGACGGTTAAGATTCTCCACAGAGTCCTTTTCTTTATTATTTGCGAATTATCATAAATTTTTGGGAAAGATACTGGAATCGTCTCCATGGTCTGGAATTCCTTCACTTAGACTGGTTGGCACCCAAGGCTATGGAACCCAGTTTACCTCTTATTTAATCTATAGATGGGGTAGGACGAATTTTTGCCTTTTCCAAGGGCAACAGTGCGAAATAGAAAGTGTCAGATAAAACGTGGACTCGGCTTTCCGATATCCACATTTTGAGGCTTCAGACTGAAATTGGAACAATCATTTGCTGTATCTGTCTATATTTTTTTGAGATGAGTTATTATGTCCAATATTTACATTATTCGGACTATTGTCTGAATCTTTGTTGCCATATTCATCACAACGTTTCGGCTGATGTACTCTGCGACCTTGTTCAGGTGGTTGGAATGTCGAACTGAACCCTTTATTTCGCTCACTGGGGTACACTGTTCTCGTTCCACGTGCCATGTCTAATGGATGTCAGTTATCAGTTATCTTCTGTTAATTCTCCTCTCCAAGTTCTCCACTCGCGCTCTTTGGGTCCTGTCACTGGATTAACTAACGCCTTTATCCACTGTGCCATGAGTCCTTGTGGAGAACTTGGATACCAACGATAGATTTTTGTAAAAAGAGACAAATACTAACGCTCCCAAGAAAATTAAAGTTTGGCATTAAATGACCCATAAGGAGATGATATGTGGTTAAAGAAACATCTTTACAGCCAAGACCCCAGTATGCTATATACTAGAACGAATCCTCCCCATTCTCTCCGAATTCCATTCGTAAGGAGGAAGTTCCATTCAAACGGCTTTTTCTCAAGTTCGCTACTTTATGGAACAGATTCCCGGGAGGATGCTTCCCTAATCATTACAATCTTCAAGTCTTTCGTACATATCGTTATAATCTCAACTTAATACCTATTCTGCTTACGTTTATACAACAAACTCATTTAATAATCCTCTTTCCTTGAGTGTTTCTATGAATTTGGAGTGGGCAAACGATTAGTACATAAAAACAAAAGTCGGAATTGAGAGCGAGGAAGAAGTAATAGCAATTCGTAGATAATAAAGAAATGTAATCTGTGGAGAGCCATGATCGCTTCTGTCGGGAAAGGATATGGCATTGAATGATATTAAATAGAAACATGTCTTAAACTATGACTGTAATGGATTATCGAAATATTCTTCCCTCCTGAATCCCAAACAACTCGACAACAGAACCAAAGTGGGAAGCTCTATCTACACATTAGTGGCTAATATGAAAATCCAGATTAGTGTGAAAATATTTATTTATACCTTCAAATCAACGGTTAGTGCGAAATTATTTTTTTAAAATTTTTTCTTCAAATCAACGATTAGTAGGAAAATCCAGATTAGTATGAAAATATTTATTTATATCCTCAAATCAACGGTTAGTGTGAAAATCCAGATGTTCATACGTTTTGAGGCCAGTCAATCCGCTTTTTGGCGATTTTTGTGTTGGAATGATTTTTTTTTTACGGCTTATGGATCTTTTGTAGGTTATTTAAAGTTAGAAAATATTTTTAGATTGTAAGAATTTTTTGGAGATAATAATAATACTGATACAAGTCCTACCCCTTAAGCCATGGGGGAGGGAGAATAGGTGGGTTCATACTTCAACTCGAATCTCCAATTCCGAACCTTTATCCATTTACACCACCTGCACACCCAAGCTTACAGAATCTGATATTCTCAAGCGGACGCTCATTTAAGTATTGACCAGGCTCGACGTTGCTTAACATCTATGATTGTACTAGAACCGGTGTTTCAATATGATTTGGGCGGTAAGGCTGAAGTGTTGGACACTGATTCGTGTAATTATTTCCATGAAAAATGAGGTGCCTATCCACGTTGTCTTTTGCTTATAAGATATTTGAAACATGTCAAAGATAATATAATCAGAATACATTGGTCCGAGATATACATGACCCACCCACCCACAACCCCCCACTGAGTTAGGTTGTGACACAAGGTCGGTTTTAAGGTGGGGACCCGAGTGGAAACACTCGGGCCGCTTGTCTAAGCTGGTCATAGCTGGTCAACGCAACATAACAGATGTCATGCAATGGTGTGGGTGCAACGCAAGGGAGAAGAGATGCCCTCTGACATAGAACAGATACTACATCTGCAGCATCTATCCCAACGAAAAAAATCCCACTTCTACTCCTCTGCTAATCTCTCCAGAATAATCCGGGGGGAGCCCCTAGAATACTTTGGTCCAATGGCATTTAGATGTGAGTTAAGTATATTTGTAAAAAAATTGTTATGTCAATCCGTGATAAATTTCAACAGGAAATTATTGGATTAAACTGCTGACTTGGGTATTTGGTGACTTTTGTGAGTTCAATCCATTGGCCAGGCAGTGGAAACAGTGCAGACAATCCATTGGCCAGACAGTGGAAACAGTGCAGACAATCCATTGGCCAGGCAGTGGAAACAGTGCAGACAATCCATTGGCCAGGCAGTGGAAACAGTGCAGACAATCCATTGGCCAGACAGTGGAAACAGTGCAGACAATCCATTGGCCAGACAGTGGAAACAGTGCAGACAATCCATTGGAAGTGGAAACAGTGCAGACAATCCATTGGCCAGGCCAGACAATCCATTGGAAGTGAAACAGTGCAGACAATCCATTGGCCAGGCAGTGGCAGTGCAGACAATCCATTGGCCAGACAGTGCAGACAATCCATTGGCCAGACAGGCAGTGCAGACAATCCATTGCAGACAATCCATTGGACAATCCATTGGCAGTGGAAACAGTGCAGACAATCCATTGGCCAGGCAGTGGAAACAGTGCAGACAATCCATTGGCCAGACAGTGGAAACAGAATGAGCAATAACTGAGCACTACCAAATAATATCTAAAGATATTCCTAGACATGAGTAGTGGAATGGATATTTATTTTGTAAAAATTACAAAATTGTGGCACAAGGCCGAAGGAGAAGAGGGGAAAGGCGGGGCTTCACTGACTATCCTAGTCAATCACAATCACGGCCCATTCATTCAATACAATATATTTAATCACCACAAGAACATGTCCATCATTTCCCAATCCGATATGAACCACAATACCACATATTCCCAAGGGATCTACAAAACATTCGGATTATTGTACTCATCTTTATTGTTGTTGCCGCAAACATTTCAGCCGTTGTGCGCTCCGACCTTCATCAGGTATATAGCAATCTGAGTAATTTATGAATATTTTTTGAAAGATTTATTTTTAGTGTTATAGATGAATCCTACTCCCATAGATTAAATTCAGTTCGAAAATCCCTAAAACTTACCCGAATTGACAAGAACCTGATAATTTCGAAAATGCATGATTTTTAACCTCTCTCTACCTGTGTATAGTGCGACCCCTATTTTTTGGCCTATAAAACTCGTACTATACACAAGTATATATGGTATACAGAGAGAGATCTACAGAAAAAGAATGAGAGAGAGAGAAGCAAGGAGAAATAGAAAAGAAGAAATGATACAAAAAGCCAGAGAAAATGAGAGACAGAGTGCCAGTGCTTTGGAAAAGGCATGAATACACTTCTACCTCTAATCTGTTCAGTGGTCAGATATATTGGTAAAATAAGATAAGACGATATACTACATCCGCGTCCTAGGTAAGACAATAAAATACATCCGCATCCTGGGTAAGACGATAAAGTACTTCCAACTGCAAGGCCTCTGATCAGGAAGTTTTGAGGAGCGTGGAACCACCTCTTAATTGCTGGTGTTCCCAAGTCCATCCTGGTTAAGGTTCCAACTATGGGAAAATAGCTAACCTTCAAACTGGTGTCAAATCACTATGAAAGTGTAAAAATAGATTTTAATACCAGCAATAAATTTTTGAAGAAATTACCATTGATACATTTTTGAAGAAAAAATATATTACCAGCAATACATTTTTAGAAAAAAAAATATTACCAGAAATAAAAATCTTATAGACATTAAATAATCGATTGAGGTTGATTTGCCGTAAACCAAACCAAATCAAATCAAACAACTATGAAAGATCTATAATGTAACCTACACATTGTGTGGTGCAGCTATGTAGTATAATTTTCATTAATCGTGTTGGTAGTGGAAGAATGACCATTTAATTGGGTATCATAGTTCAAAGCACTTCGAGGCAACAGTCTCGACTAAAATATTTCGGTCTGGGACGAGTGTGGGTTGGGAGCTGTGATTTATGACTTCTAAATAAGCTGTCAGGAGAAAAGTTCAACCTACATAAATGAGGAATCGTTTCGTCGCCTAGCGAAGCCGCCCCAGTCAGTGATACTAGGTAGGAACCCTATCGGACATTCTTCACTTTCTGCATTTCCAAAGTCTAGTGGCAGCCTTTCCATATTGTTGCTGAAGCTCATGAATAAGCCGAAATAATTCCTTCAACGCGGTCACTTTTCGATCAAACCATTTTTTCTACGTTTAACCAAAATCATCGCCAAGAAGCAGCCTCTAGAACCCAATTAGCTGCTGGTCTAAAGTGCAATGCTACACTGAGTGCTGTGTCTTTTCGTAATGAAATTAAACAGATTTAATAGCAACGGCGATTGAAAAAATCAACACACACAGTTTCGATCACCTTCTTAGTAGACCTAGTGTAGAAATGAACCCGATATGAACGCTTTGATCAGAAAAGAACAGTCAGTAGATTTAGGTCTGCAGAATTACATCTTAATACTCGCGTGGGTGTAAGCATTGGTTAAATGCATGCAGTTTATAGAAATTACAAGTACGTTACTGAATTTCGAGAGTCACTTGAAAAATACCGAGGGATACATCGCCCGAAAATTGCGGCCAAATTAAAGACAACAGTTCAATACATAAGTGCATATAAAAATGAAGCAGGAAATTAAAATTAAATTCAATATAAAACATCCAAGCAAACCAGAATTGGTTTAGCCAAACCAAAAATTGAAATATCAAACTGACGCTCCCGGCACCGGAAATAAACATATTTCATAAGGAAATAAACAACTTTTCTAAGCTGGATATTTCAGCTTGTCGGTCAAGAGGTGTCTAAGGCTTCTCTATCAAACCAGTAAATTACATCACTTAAGATAAGTCTACTGGAGTTAAATATGCAATTCCGGTGAGTAATAAACACTTGCAGATATATCTTGAGGAGTGAAGACAAAAGATTTAAGCCAACAGTTCTTCTTTAAGCACAAGTCAAACACATTTTTTTTTATCCTGTGCCCCGTAGGGTCGTAGGAGCGACACATGTAGTGCAGCCACAGTAGAAGTAGTGTTTTTTGGGTAAGATAACCTAACGGAACCCAACCATCTCCAGGCCAGTTTTGGATGCAGAGTTGTCTTTCTCCTAGACCAGTTGCCACCCAAGGCTATAGAACCCGGTGCTGCTATTTACCAATAGCTTGTGGGAGAAGAGGATTCATAACTTTCCCAAGGGTATTAGTATGGAAGTGAATGTGTTGAATCCGACTGGAATTTGAGCCGCTATCCATTACTCTATCGTACCCACTAAGTAGAAACTAACTCTGAATAAAAGACGCAAGAGCAAATAAATATGAATCTTCACTCAGTTTCTCAAAGGTAAGTTCACACATTAGGGCCAAGATTAATCGAAATTGATTTATTTGGACCTTGAGGTGCAGATTTACCTCTGCTAAAGTCTGAGTCGAGGGATAAGTTTTAACACGGTTTTTGTTTGTCTTTCAAAAACGGACATTTCAAAAAGCATATAAGTTATATAAAATATATAAGTTATTAACATTTGGGAAAACGTTCATGAAAGTATGTTTCGAAAAATAATTAACGTTTTTCCAAATGTCAATAACTTGTCGGGATTACATACCAAAATTTATTACTTAGAAATATAGTAAAACAAGGTGGCTCGGAATAGTAAAAATATTTTAATATATTGAAAGAAAATATATATAATTATATATTTAATTATAATAAATATATTTTAATATATAGAAATATATTAAAACAAGGAAGAAGGGAGCCCCCTCAAAAAAAAGAAAGAAAAAAGAAACCAAAAACAAACAAAAAACAATCTAAAAATAAAAACAACATATTGTTTTATATTTTTCGGTTTACCACAATTCTTCTTTTTTTTTGTTTTCTTACTTATATATATATATATATATATATATATATATATTATGTGAATATATACTTTTTAAAATGTCTATTTTTAAAACCATAATAATTGGGTGTACTCAGATATATTTTTTTTTACACCTAACTGCTTCTCGGCCTTTTGAAAGCATAGTATCTGTTCTCTCCTCATTTGAGATGGTAAAAGGCCTCCGATTCTGGGGATTCCAACCGAACGGCAGCTGCTTCGTCATTGCACTAGGTATTTACTCTGTTTTCCCACTAAGACGAGTTGTGAAACAAGGTCTTTTTTAAGGTGGGGACCCGAGCGCGTACATCCGGGCGAAGAACAAAAATCGCCCTCAGCCCACGCAACCGTCGGTTGCCTTGGCCTCGGTCTGAGGATCGATCCCTCTCTCTGGTGTAATGAGAGCGCGTTGCCTCGGGCAACTCTTCCCCAGGGCTGGGCACCTCTCAGTATAATTTTTTTCAGTTGCGACTCTGTCCATTGACGGAGTCGCTCCTGAATGCACTCTGCCCAAAGACAGAGACGTAACTAAGAGATGATAAATAGATGTGTTACAAACCCCTCAGAGGAGGGGTTTACACACTTTGTCATTGCACTAAGAGAGATGGGACCGGTCTAATATCGACGGCAGTGGTTGCGGAGTCTGTGCTAGTTTTATCGTTGGCCAATATGTACACATATGGGCACCCCCCCACATAAAAAAAACAACAAATAAACTTGTTACACCTTTAGTGCTAAGGTGAAACAAAATCACTTTTTAGCACTGATGAGTACACGAGAGCCAGGGACTGTACCCTCCTACAGTACCCCATTCTCTCTGTATTCCATTTGTAAGATGGAAGAGCTTTCTCCCAAGAACCGCTGCTTTGTGAAAAAGACTCCCGAGAGGATGATTCCTTAGTTACAACAATCTTAACTCAAGTTTCGAGTTAAATTATCTACTTTTAAAAACTTAATTCAATAGATCTCTACCTTGAGTGCCTCTTCAGCATTGTATTGGGTGAACAAGAGTAACGAAATATTATGCTATGTACAAAGTACAGATCTTTACTAAAATGAAAGTAGTCTGAATCAAGGTTACAACAGTTAAGTATCAAATAAAAATCGAACCCGCAACACTAGCAATGAACAGCAGAATTAAATATAAACCCTGTCAAGAAGAACACAAAGTCAGAGGAAAAAATAGAAAAATTTCTGTCTATATTTTTGAGATGAGGTATTGTAATTATTTACACTATTTACATTGTTCAAACTGTTGTCTTCATCTTTATTGTCATATTAACGACGTTTCAGCTGTTGTACGCTCCGGCCTTCTTCAGGATCTGTCTATATTTCTTCGAAAAGATTTTGCAACTATTTACATTGTTCGGACTGTTGTCCTCCTCATTGTTGCCATATTTGAAATCCCCAAAATATTTCTAGATTATAAGAGGTTTTGGAGATAAGGATTTACTGATACGCGTCTTACGAATTAACCCATAGCAGGAGGGATAAGATGTGGGCTCATAACTTTCTCAAAGATATTTGCGCGTAAGCGGATATAACGAACCCAACTAGGATTCGAACTCAACTTTTCGATTTCCAATTCCGAAGCGCTATCCATTACATCACCCACACATCCAAGCTTACAGCAACTGGTATTCCTAAGCGGCAACCCATCTGGAGATAATAATGTTTTACTGATATAAATCGTACTAATCAACCAGGATCGACGTTGCTTAACTTCGGTGATTGTATGAGAACCTGTTTTTGAAAGTGATATAGCCGTAAGCCTCACTAAGTAAAAATCAGGCTTTCTTATTGAAAGGCTGTACTTGTAAAATGCAGCTGTTATTCTGGTTTTAGACAATAGAAGAAAAGAAAAACAAAAACCTGTTCTTTGACTTCTTCGCAGGCCAAATTTTCCTGATTTGCGGCCTTTTTATCAAAAAGGTTAACACAAATAGCCGTTTCTTTCTTTCTTTCTTATAGTACTCACCTATCTAACACTTTGTTGGACCTTGTACAGCTTCTAGATTACAGATATCTTGGAACATGTAGTTGAATCAGCGGCTGTTACCGTGTTGGTTCCATTTTAGGCTGAATCTCGACCCTAAGAAACATTGTGAAGAACTAATCTGAGGCGAAAACATCTTGGAAATTAAAGGAACAAGCGAACTTTTTCTGTTTGATAAATAAACGGAGCGTCCACTCAAATATCCACTAAAATAATGTTTAAGATGATAATATGGACCGGGTGTAGTAGAAAAATTACCCAAATCGTGTAACAACATAATTGTTTATCCCACAAAATGTTTAGTATCTAAAAAAAAACAAAAAACAAAAAAAAAATAACACACTAATTGAGTTTCTTTTTTCCAGGTTTTCAGATAATATGCTGAACCATTTTAGCGCCATTTGCCGTAAGAATCACTGAAAAACACAGAGTTATTCAGCTAGAAAGAGAACAGGTTAAAATCGTTTTGTGTCATCCCCATTGTTTTCCCAAAGGAGCAATGGTGAGAAGAAAAAGATCATCCCGGCTTTCAATAATGGTACCAACATTCATACTCCATCGTCAAATCCATTCAAGCAACATCAAGAGAACGATGAATAAGTTTTAAAAAGAGGGAACAGAGAGTAGAGAGGAAAACTGGATCAGGAGGTCACAACAGGAAGAGTGATCATCATTTCAACTTAGAGCTAAAGAGATCAGTTAGAAAAGATCCAACTCAACCCATACGACGTTTGGTACGTAAGAGAGGAGTTGTAGCCATGACAGTGCAAGGAACAGTGAAAAAAAGACTTGAAAGTTAGAAGGTTATAGAGGGCGAAGTTCATCTTGATTAAATTGGAAAATGCTACTGGAATTGGACAATTTTGGTGTTACACCTGTGTGTGTGTGTGTGTGTGTGTGTGTGTGTGTGTGTGTGTGTAGGCAGCAATCTATTTTACACACCTTCCATTGTGCACAAGAAACATTTTTAAGTATTTTATTCAATTTGTCTGAAGTTCTTACAATTTTTCTTTCATGGGAACTAAGTGAAGAATCTGTCCGTTGTAATGGCTCTCCCAAGCGCTTACAGCTAATTCTTTGACCATACACATTGGATTCATTTTTAGTATATTTTCTGTGTTTTAGTCCGGTTCACACTCTTCCCCAATCAGAAGTAGAGGTTTATCCCTTGCTTTATTTTTAGAATTGGGTTTTCAATTCGTTCTAATGTTTTTCATTCTCTTTCACCCTCAGTAGCCACTTGCATTTTCGTGTCATTATTGACTTGCTTGGAGTGCATAATTAAAAAAAAATGTTGTATTGTGTAGAAGTAGTAGTAACTCTAAGCCGTGCTGCGTGGAAATAATAATAATTTCATGTTGGGATAATTAAATAAAAGTCAGCATAATTTGGCTGTTTTCAATTAGGGTGAGGTTAAGACTTAGTTTAAAGCATTGAGAGGGAGAGAGAGAGATGAATGAAGACAAAAGGAAAACATTTTTTTATCAACGTGTCCGTCTTCTGATGGATTTTATCAAGGCAAATGTTTGCGTTGATAAAGTCGATCTGATGGACTTTATTGACACAAACATTTGTCTTGATAAAGTGGTAAAAAACATTTTATTTTTATCTGAATTTTCACACACACACACACACACATATATATATATATATAATGAGAGTAGAAATGTTCAACCGGATCAACTCGTTATCCCAACAACGTGACTATCCTTTGTAGCTATAATTAATTACACAAGCTCTTGACGTAGGTTACTCACTACTTCCCTCTTAGACTCAATATGCCTAGTAAGTGTTATATTCTCCAAGCTCTCTTTCCTCGTTATATGTCTCAGAAATGCCAACTGTTTTTTTCTGATTCTAAGAAATTTTTGTTTCTATTTTCCTTAAAACTTCCTCGTTGCTCACATGTTCTCTCTATCGTATTCACCGCATCATTCTATAGAGTCATATTTCTATTGACTAAAATCTCCTCTTCACCTGCCACCTTGTTAACCATTATCCCGTCCCGAAGACTCGAGGGCTAAGATGATAATGAGTAAAAATTGAGAAAGATAACTTCCTTTTTTCGTTTTTTTTTCTAAGCACGAAAAGTGAAAAGAGTTCCACTAATAAAATATCTTCAAATCGTTACTTAACTGTATTTACCGCTCTCTCTCTCTCTTTGTGCTTTTCGAATACTATCCGGTATTTTACTTTAGAACAGATTAACTTCGCTATCCGAAATGACGTAAAGCGAATTAGAAAGTCCCATTAATTTACATGGAAAATATTTTTGAGTGTTCCCATCCACAGCATTAATATTTGTGTGTGCTTTCTTTGATGTCGAATATCGTTTTTTTTTTATTACTTTTACTGTGATACAGCACTTTTTTGAAACTCGAATTAATTCTGTAGCCATTCTTTTAAAGTTAAGGTGGTTTTCTGTATTCATTGAATCCTCGCGGATGTAGAGAAAATCTCACGCAAATTTATTGGAGGAAGTGGGTCTAATAATATTCACAAATAAATTAATATCTTCTTCATTTTCCGTATTTCGGTTTGTGAAAGGTTTTATTAGAACACTTTTCTATTGCAGGGACAATAGATACATTTCCTTTCTTTTAAATTTGTATAGGTAAAAACATCCAGAATGAATTGGCAGTGTCTGAGTAGTCTTTAATCTACTTTGGTTTGCTTTACGGCATATCAACCTCAATGGGTTATTTAATACCGACAAAATTTTTTATTGCTGGTAATATTTTAAAAAAAAAAATGTCTTGCTCGTAATAATTTTTACAAGCTATTTATGGTATCAAATCCTATTTTTACACTTTCATAATATTTTGACTCCAATTTGGGGGATAACTATTTGTCCATAGCTGGGACCCTAACAGGTACTACCAACCCGACCAGGATGGACCTGGGAACACCACCAACGTTCTACGCTCCTCAAAGCCTCCTGATCAGAGGCCTTGCTGTTGGACGTAGTTTATCGTCTTACCCTGGACGGAGTCATTAATCTGGATAATTTCTATAATTATAATATAAGGGAAAATAAAACATTATCGTTCCATGATTTATTACGATCACTGACTTTTTTTCTTCGTCTTGCTTATATTTTTAGTGTAACATGCAACCTTCTCTAAAATTCCTCATGTGTAAGCAACCGTACCGTTTTCTTTACAGCTCACAAAGACTGTGGACTCAATCAAACAAAACGTTGTCATGACAAGAAAAAATCTTGTTTTAACAAGAAATACAAAAATTGTATTCAACCACCTCTCGGAATGGTGTCCTGGGGTGGGTAAAAGTTAACGAGGCTAATCTGGTTAATCATTATTACTGAGTAGTAAGTTTGATTCTCACTGGGTGTCCTACACAATATTTGACATTAAATAACCCAAAAGGATTGATACGCCGTAAAATGAACCAAACAAATTAGACACTTTGGTATGGGATAATAGTTAATCATCACTACTGAGTTCGATCCTCACTGGTTGTCGGAATGCGTCCAGTAACAAGGTTTGACATGTCATATTAACTAACCTAACCAACAGAGTTGGAATCATGTGGTTTTGTTACTTCCAAATTTTATTACCCATTTGGTTACTCCTAATATTGTTAATTGTATAACGAACAACTGATGCCTTGTGGCTGAGCAAGTTGGCATATTTCTGCATCATATTCGATGGCATATAGCCTTCCTTCTTTTTCAAATAGCTCAAAAAATTCCCCCGTTTCGTATTATATGCAAAGTTGGGGTATTTGAGAGGCTTATAATTATTCGGCAGAGGAAAACAAGTATAACCTAGCTATGGAACTTGAATAAATAGATGGCGGAACTAGGTTTAGGAGAGATAACAAAAAGACAAAAAAAAAGAGCTACAAAGGATAGGAAAATGTGGAGAGCCATGATCGTCAACTTCCTAAAGGGACACGACACAGAGAAGAATTCCCGCTGCTCTAGTGACTTGTTACTGATTCGAATATTTTTGCAGGTGTCGACTGAGATGGAGAAGAAGAAAAGAGAAGCGAATAAGAAGAGAGACATGAAAAAGAGAGAAAGGAAGACGGGAAAAAAGAGGAGGGCACGTGAAAAAGAGAAGAAGAGGAGAAACACAGAAAAAAGGGAAAAGGCGATGAAAAAACAATGAAAGAGGATGTGTACGTGAGAGAAAGACTGTAAAAGAATGAGAGCGGTAGAAAAAGAGAAGCGAAAAAGAAGAGTGTTGTGAAGAGAAACCGAGAGGGAGAGAGAGAGAGAGAGAGAGAGAGAGAGAGAGAGACGTGAAGAAAGAGAAAAAGAGGAGACATGAGAAAAAGAGGAGACATGAGAAAGAGAGAAAATGTGTGTATGAGAGAGAGAGAGAGAGAGAGTGCATTAAGGAAAAATGATTTAAAGCATATCTTTATCGTTACTTGCATTATTTACATTATTTGGACAGTTATCCTCATTTTCATTGCCATATTCACAACGTTTCGGCCGTTGTACGCTCCGGCCTTCTTCAAGTGATTGGAATTTCGATCCGAACCCTTTATTTAGTCCACCAGGCTAGACTGTTCTAGTTTCACGTACCATGCCACTTCCAGATGTCTCAGTTATTTCCCTTTAACTCGACTCTTCAAATTTTTAGTTCACCACTGCTGTCGCCAGGTATTGAACTCACAAGTCTTTGGATTTAGTCATTGGATCTAACCAACGCCTTCATTCACTGGGCCAAGGACAATAAAAATAACAGAAAAATTGCAATATGAGAACTGGTAAAAAATGATAGCTGAGACATTAGGTTTATTGATGAAGGTGAATATGGCAATGGAGATGAGGATAACAGTCCGAATAATGTAAATAATACAAGTAATCATAATAACTCATCTCAGAGATATATATAGATATCTTTATCGGTATCTCTGGATGTTGCAAACGACTCCTTGTGTGGGAAACAAAATGATTTCATATGAATTTTGACGGCAAATCGAGATGTCCATTGAGGCATTGAAGGTGCCGTGGTTTCATTTATCGCTCGGACTGACGCTACTTTTCTCACCTGCTCAACGCCATTTTCCGTTCCTTACTTTTCTATTTATTTTCTCTGGACAAAATCCAAACGCTCAGTCTATGTACAAGACATAATACAACATCTTGTAAGGACTTGTGCGTACAGCTTAGTCGTAAAACATCAGACCAACATACATTAAGTCATTTATAAATCTGATATCATCTCAATTACTAAGAGAAACAAACGAGGGCTGGAGTATAGATCGGTCGAAACAAAAGCAGATATAATGAAGAGACATGAACGCTTGAACAAAGTTTGGTAATTTCAGTTTAGTCCAAATGCAGGAAATAGTAGAAGTGTAATTGTAATAGGGAAATTAACTGTTTTCACACAGAAAACATTCGAAATCCATTAAAAGAACAGTTAATTTCAATGTTGGTTGAAATTAAAAAAACAAACTATTTTTTAAACAGTTTTTACAAAGTTGAATTTCTCAAGTACAATGTTATAGCTCTTTCTAGTATTCATGGGAGTTTCCTTCCAACCCTTTTGTTTTTGGTAGGGTGGAAAATTAATAGCATCATAGCCTCTTTTATTTACACTTTCGAATTCTGTTGAAGGGAGCATTTACTTTAAGTTCTCTCGGGCAAAGGAAGGATTGAATTTTGGTTACGGATCCACGATTTCTTTTTTAATTAAGAAATATTTAATATATTAAAATAGCCCAAAATAAGCAGAAGAAAACCCTTTTACCAGACCTGTATCGTAAATATCCCTGAATATATTCTCGTCCATTGTTTAGTGACAGGGTGTGCAGGTGGTGTAATGGTTAGAAGTTAGGAACAAGAAATCAGCAAACCGATTTCAAATTTCGATCGAGATCATTCCATTTACTTTCGCACAAATACCCCTCATGAAAGTTATGAATCTGTCTTCTCCCTTCTATGGGTTAAATAGAAGGGCAGACTCTCTAGCCGTAGCTGGCAACCAGCATAGGAAAAGTGTAACTCTAAATTCAGAACTAAATATGGCCCTGGTGAATTACATTCTTCAACTGTAACTAAGGTCTGCTCAAAATGTTTGCAGTATAGACCAAAGGCTAGCTCTGTGATTGTTAAAGAAACACAAACATTTCTGAAAAGATGGTTGTGATCTATGAAAAGAACTACTCTTTTAACAAAACCTTTATAGCAATATATTGTTACAGCAGTTTTATTAGTTATTGCTGTTAATCTATTATTGCCTCTAATTTATAAATTAAACTTTATCATATGCATATATAGATAAAAAAAGTTCTGTATTATCTGCTGATTCGGACATCCTTTGGAGTTCTTCGGACAGGTTCCTCTTCTTGCCAAGAACTAATCTTGTCTCAGTAATTATCGATTTGCTAAACCATTTTAGTGATTCCTGTATTGCGCAAGGCACCCTGAAAATCGAACTTGAAATGAAAAAGAATCGCTTATTTATTATTTATTTATTTTTTTAAAGAAACGAATTAAGATTCGTACAACCCCGTAATTTGAAAAAGAAAAGAAAAGAAAATCAGTAAATATTATTTCGGTGTCTTGTTACTTCTAGGGTTTGCATCTAACACTATCAAAATGGCGGGTGCTGACATGACGCGATGTTTTAGTGCTTCGTTTGTCCGATAATCACATTTGTCATCCGGGACACTTGGGGATCAGTTGTGGAAGGAACGGACGAGATTGGGAGGGTGAAAGTGAAGATGACAGTAAGAAGGCGTGAAAGATTAACGGAGAGGAAAATTAAAAAAAGAAAGAAAAAAGTGTGTGCGCGCGCGCGCGTGTGTGTGTGTTAGGAAAGAAATCAAAGGCAAAAGAGAATCGGTTGCATCAATTCCAGGAATCAATGATCACTTTTATTTTATTTATGTATTTATTTATTTTAGAAGAAATTGTATTTTAGTTACGCACTTGTGAGCACTCGCAAACACATCTAGAATCTACAAATATGAATACTTACAGGATTCAGAATTTGTCTTCCTGACTTAGCAAACCAAACATTGATATGACAAAGCAGGGATCCAGTCCATATATATATATATATATATATATATATATATATATATAATGAGAACGATTCGAATATAAATTCCAGAGTTCGTAACATTAATTTAAAACGGCTCAATAGAAAAGTAGAACTGTATTCTAGATTTTAGGATATTTACATCACTATGAAAGTAAACGCTACATAAATGCAACCATGTTTCGATGGGAACCAAACACCTCGTCAGGCGTTAGTAAATGACTAGTTATTAGACTATTTATTGAGATTTCAATAAATTATTTATTAACCAGTCATTTACTAACGTCTGATGAGATATGTTACACATCGAAACATAATTGCATTCATGTAGCGTTTACTTTCATACTGATGTAAATATCCTAAAATAAAGTGTGTATATATATATATATATATATATATATATATATATATATATATATGTGTGTGTGTGTGTATATAAATAATATATCACACATATAGTGCTGATGTTAATAAAGAGTGCTCAATATAATATAACGGAGGTATGAAGTATATATTAAATTATATATATATTTATATATGAAAATACTTTGCAAGATACCTGTTTAATAGCGAGGCTCAGTTTGTTCAACACTCACAGAGCCTACCTGTGGCAACTGTACTGAGTAAACCTTAGCTACAGTTTTTGCGAGAGAGCGTGTTGTGTTATCTAGCGTGATCAATATTCTGAACAAGGCCAACACATTCAAGACCTCGGTCACGATGATTTGTGACTTCGTGTTAGCACAGTCATCGACGGTCCGCAATTTCACTCACAGGCACTTTCGAAAGGATCGCCCCCCCTTTAGACCGATGACATCAGAGAGTCAGAAAGCGAACTTTCTAACCAATCAGGCCATCACACACACACACACACACACACACACACGTGTGTGTGTGATGGTCTGATTATTGTTTAGATGTTGATTAGATGGGATAAGTTATTTTGGATAGTAGATATTATAGAATTGGTAGGTAGTATCTGTTTTCGTTTAATTTATTATTGTGGATAGTGTTGTTATTTTTATTGCGGTCGTATATTTTTGTGCCTTTTCCTTTGCGTTGTGGAAAAAGTGACAGGGATATTGATGGTTTTTGAATGTGTTTTCTATATGTGTTTCTTGTTTTGGTAGATATTAGGGGCTGCAAATTATTACTGCTCTTAAGCAGAAACCTCTAGTTTTGTTTACAGCGATCACAGATTCATGGCACTTGGAGTTTGAATTTCTCCCAACTTCCTGTGGAAGGGATGTCTGATTTGGGTTGAACTAATTTTTTACCTCCTACGCTCTACAAATTCTTTGGAAAAGTATTGCTGGTAATTCCTTTACTGTGAAAATGCAATGCTGGAACTTCCACTACAAAAATAAACCTTTACACACTCAAATTGTTTCGACCCCAGTTCGGGGTTAACCACTTGCCCATAGCGGAGACCCCTACAGGTGCCACCACTCCGGATCAGAATCAAGAGGTGATTCGATGCTCCCCAAAACCTCCCGATCAGAGACCCTGCTGCATGATTCAGATAATTGTAATACTCAGGAGGACCAGTGAGTACTGATACAAATTATCCCATGAGCATGAAAACATGATGAGACCATTCTACCCCTGTGAATTGAATAAAGGGCCCAGTATAAAATTCCAAGAATGAAAAGAGTCACCTGATAAAGGCTGGAGAGTACAATGGTCAAGCATAACCAACAAGATGAGCATGCTGGTTCAAATCTTCTTTTCTTTGCCGGGTCCCTTCAAAACGATGGAGATCATGGCTCTCCACAATTTCCTGTCCTTTGCAGCTATAATAAATTTTGTCTTTGTTATCTCACCTAAACGTTGTTCCACCATCCATTTACTAAAGTTCGCTAGGTAGATTATGCACAGCTTTTCTCTGTTCCCCTTGCCTTCAATCTGCCTTGTGAGTGTCAAATCTTCCAAGTCTTCTTTCCTCATTATGTGCCCGAGAAAAACCCTCTCTTTCTGATGTTATGTGTCCATCTGGTTTCCTTCTCTTCTAAAACTTCATCATTGCTCACATGTTCGGTCCATGGTATTCTCGGCATCCTTCTATAACACTACATTTCTGTTGCTTCAAGTTCTTTTCTTCATCTTTGAGGAGATTGTCCAGCATTCACTGCCGTATCGGAGGACTGATATTACATAACAGGTGAGTACTCTTTCCTCTGTTTCTAACAATTTTTTGTTCCTTAATACTTTGCTAGGCTTTTGAAAGGCATCTTATGCTATGCTAATGCGCCTTCGGATTTCAGTGTAGCACTTTCCGTTCTAACACTTCTCAGCTATTTAAATTGTCGTAATTGTTTGATTTTAGTATCTAAAATTTGTAATTTGCATTTTGAGCTGTTCCTTTTGCTAGTGATGTAAAGGAATAACGTGTCACCCCCGTGAGTGATTACACTATAGCTAGTAACTACCTATAAGTATCTCTAAGTCAACGGACTACATAGACTGGCTGGGATCTCTTACTCAGCTCTTAGTTGTTGTCGAACACTGCCTTTGGGCAGAGAGGAACCCGGACGAGACTCTGCCGAAGGGTAGAGTCTCGTCCGGGGAGGTAGACAGACCCGAATCCGTTCATGCAGGGTCTACGGGGAATTTTTGGCCGAGCGTACAGGCTCGGATTTCCCCCACATTAAATTCGTCCTTGTGCCACATCCTACTTCGTGGGGAGGTTGCTGAATATTACAAGCTGGGATCTGTTCCCGCTGTGCTGTCGAACTCTCTGCCTTTTTCTATTTCTGAATTCTTTAATAAATCCGATTTAAGAATTGAAACAGTAAATAATTTCGCTAGAATTCAAGGTGACTTCGAATTCCAACAGATCGCAGTTCAAATTTGGAGTTAGTCTATTGTATTCACTTTCGCAGCAATGGCATTGAGAAAGGCATGAAACAGTCTACCCTCGTTCCACAGCTATAGGTTAAATAGGATTATCTGCATTCTCTAGTCTTTGATACAAACTTGTCTAAAAGAAGGAAATTTGTAAAAACCGTAAAGTCAATGGAAAACCATTCCACTATATTTCCCAAGAATGCAAAATAAAGAAAATGAAAGAGTGTCACGCCAATAATATATTAATAATAACCTTAATCCACTCGGCTAACTTGCCATTTATAGATTTCATTCATTTAGACAGTCTCATAATTGAGATAATTACTTATTTTCCACTGACAACAGTGGTCTGTGTTCGAGCCTAGGTCAAAGGTAACAGGTTTTGCAATGCTGATGTTTAAAGTAAGTATGACATCTTAACTTGACGTATTATGATCTTCCTACAATAACTTACTTCCCGTGTCAGACTAAGGTAAATATTCCCCTTTCGCCTATTTGTCCTTGTGCCAGACAATGCTAAAAACTAATATCTATATGAAGTAAGGATATTTATCTTTCTAGCCTTTGATTTCACACTGATATCAGACATTTTCCTTTGCTGAAACGGTGAAATCTCAAGAGAATGCGTCTGGTGTTTTGTTGGACATTTTTAACTGATTACTTGTGACATTAATGCCTGGAAATTGAGCGGACAAAAAAAGGAAAGTGCTTCGTGTCTGATCAAGACGCGACGTACTTGTGTAGAGGTCGAATTTGAAATTTAAATTTTAACACGGAGATCGGTGTTGATCTAATAACTTTTTAAAATAATTTTAAGTTAAAATACGGGCATGATGTGATTCAATTTTAGCTCCAAATAGAAAAAATATCCACATATAAAATGCAATTTATAAATATATATTGGGCACCTCCACACAGTGTAATGGTTTGCAAACTTGTCTCGCTAGAACAATTATGAATGAGTAGTGAGTTCGATCCTCACTGGGTGCCCCTTACTTTCGGCCTAGTGCCACATCCAAGCTACGCTTGGAAAATCACTATAAATATATATTTGAGTAGCAATCCTTCTTTTATACGTATTTCTTTGAAGACAACGGAGAAGGAAGATTTTACAAGTTTGTAATTAATATTTTTTATATAGGAAAACTGAATAAAACTATTCATCGGCTGTCGTATTCAAAACATGTATTTTTTTTAATTGCTCTGATCTTTCGAGATGTAGGCGATCATTACTTTCCACATTTCATTTATTATCTGTGAGCTACCATGCATTTTGGGGAAAGATAGTGACGTAGTTTTCTTTCGCCTTCTCCAGAGTTTGGCGTCTACGTTCTCTTAAACTGGTTACCACCGGGAGGATAGAGAAAGCTTATTCAATTCTGCCGTTTAGCACATAGATAGGATGGAGAAAGATTTATACCCCTTCTAAGGGCATTCATGCGAAAGGCAGGGCCTTAGACATGCCTAAAATTTCAACTCGATTGCCCACCCCAATCTCCGTGCTGATAATCGTTATGCTAGAATCACACACACACACACTATATATATATATATATATATATATATATATATATATATACACACACAGAGCAAATATGTCTGCACCTTAAAGAGGTCACAAAGGACTGGATTTTGACCAAAAGGCTGCCAGCATTATGTCACGACATAAACGGTGCTCTCACTCTCTCATATATATATATATATATATATATATATATATATATATATATATATATATATATATATATTGATGCATGTTTCATTAAATAATATAGACAAGTTTTGTCTATTTTAAGTAAGTTCCTTTCATATAGTCTGATAAGCTTAATAACATTATCATTGAAAGACGAAAAGAAATCATCATATTGATACATGTTTTTAATCCTATCTAAGCTTTCGGCTTACATAAGCCATTATCAAAGATGACAATTACATTTCAATATATCAAACAATACACGGACAAAACAATATGAATATATTTTTTTCGTAAATTTAATTTCGCCGTTACACATTTGAACTAGTTTATCTACAACACTTGTATATCGTTATAATGGGGCCTCACATCAGTGAGTGGGGGGGGGGCGGTGTGGAACTGAAACTGTTGAGAGGAAGGCCCCGAAACGGTGCACATTCTCTCCTGGTGACCCCAGTTTAAATATAAAATCGAGAGGAACACATCAAAATTCAGTGAAGTCATATGCCGTAGAGAAGCTCGGTGGAAGTGTTATTGGCATGAGGAGCATTACACATTCAGCTCGCTTCAGGTGAGTTTCAATTACTTTCCAGTAATTGCCTTCTTCTATAGGTAATAATCCGTTGGTATATAATCCAAGTGAATCCTAATAATATGAAATATTAAAACTGATCCACAAAAAGAGCTCAATGAATTTATTATAACAGAGCCAATAATTTACATAGGATAGAAATAAAAAATGACCTCATTCAAATAGATATTTCGGACCACAAGACTTATTTATAGGTCTTGTCAACTCAGAGGTGTGAAGAAATAAAATGGGAGCTTAAAATTTAAACATTTAAAGAATAAAAGAAGAAGAGGAAGAAGTGAGAAAGAGGAAAAGAAGAATAAAAAGTATAGACATAAATTTAAATAATTGGGAGTTTATTTAACTTTATATCTGAATACGTAACTTGTAATTGGTTCCACAAACAGGGAAACGCCTGAATTAGCCAAAAACAATTATATAAACACAAAACGATATAACAACAGACAAAAGTACTCGAGAAAGAAAAAATTGGTAAAAAAATGAACTTTGGTTTCGGAAATCTGAAAAAGTTTATAAAAAATTGGAGAGACAGAACTTGTCGATATTATTCAACCAAACAGGTTTGAAATCGACATTAAAATATTTTTAATACTAATAGATAATGTTTCAGAAGCCTTTGAGTATTGGCGCAATTATAGTCAAGTGTATGACAGCTCAAGTTGATATCAGACACGCCTTAAAATATGTTTTTTTTTAATATAAATATGTTGCGTTATAAAGCTAAATTACCTTTTCGCAAAGAAAACAAAACTATGACTCATAAACAGAGGCGGTCTTAAATAATCACTTGATCGACATTCAAGTATCCGTCAGGATTTCTGTTATGTGGTCATTGAAATATTGATTTTGGGAAGTGGGTCGGGCGGAGTATTTTTCAGCTCTTTCTAGTACATAGTGAAGAAAGGATTTTAACGGCGTTATAATTGCAATGATTCTAATTTCTAATTGGATGTTAATTTTATGACATGTCACCCCGTGTTGTATTTTCAATGTCGAATCCTGTTTGACCACCTAGTGAGGATCAGAGTCACTATTTTATAGTAATGGCCAAGCAGAGAAAGTTCAAAACCAACACCGCAGATCGAAACGATTTGTAAATTGCCTGACGTAATAACGTTTTTAATGGCATATAAAACACATGATTATTCCCTCAAATAATAGCTAAATAATGTTTTGCAGGTCTTATTTAGAAAGTTGATGCGTTTGTTCGGATAATGTTTAACCAGATGTCGTATTTCTACCTCGCCTAATTCCAGAATAATGGATTATTAAATCCAAATGGGATTGTGAATGCCATCAGATATGTTCCTTTCATTGTTAAAAGAATTATTCGTCCTAGTATCCCCATTTTTATTGTTTTGATCAGGGTCTTTCTTAGTAATGTCTGAAGTTTTGGGACAAGTCATGTCATGAAGTAGCAGCTTCAAAATTGTCAGGCTTACGTTCAAACACAGGTTTTCATTCGAACACCAAAGTTAAGCAATGTTGAAACTGATCAGTGCCTAGATGGGTGACCGTTCGTGAAATCAATGCTCTAAGCTTAGAAGAGCGGCTGGTGTAATAGTTAAATGTTCGGAATGGAAAGTCATAGAGCCGAGTTCGAATTCCAGTCGGGTTTGTTATATTCACTTAAGTGCAAATACGCTTGGTTAAGCTATGAATTCACATTTTAAAATCCCAGCTATGGGTTAAATAGTATCAGAAAATCATTATTATCTTTTAAAAAATTACTACAATCCCAAAATTTTTGACTTGAAAAAGTAAAAAAAAGATTGATAATCCATAAAAAATCAATCAATAAAAAATCAATATGAGTAAAATATCTTACATACATTGATAAAAAACATCAGTTTTTCTTTTTTTCGCATTCGTAATCCTGGCTTTTAATACCGACAACTAGTTTCAGAGTGAAATACATTAACTACTTCAGTCGTTAATTATACGTTAGCGTGTTATGTATATCACAGAGTTACGGATGAATGCCTATGTCTAAGTCAAGAGATTAACTTTTAATATAGATTCATTCAGGTAAAGAAACATAAGCTATTACTTGTATGCGATTACATAGTTCTTCGGATCTAAACAACAATTTCGTTCTGCATTCATCTGTGAATTTTCAGGTGGCGCCTCAACCCTATTTTGGTACCAAAAAATCTGGAGGAGTGTAGGCAAAGTCAGTTATTGTTTCTACTGCTCTGTGGGGTATATATTTTTTTCAGCAACGAGTGTTTTTTAACATCGGGCCTTCTTCAAAATTGGCAGAGGCTTGACTGACTATAGCTTGCCAACGTGAGCGATTTCCGGCATACACTCATTTTGTTTGATGGAGATTTTTGCAGCATTTTCTTCTGGTCGGCCTCTGTGTCTTTTGCCCCATGCCAATTCTCTAAACAACAAGCATATAGGCACGCGGCTCTCCTTAATGCGGATAGCATGTCCCACCCACCGGTGGATATAATACTGTTGTTGCCAGCGCATTTCAGGATTTTTAAGCCACCTGATGTGATCATCTGCCTGGATTTCGAGATTTAACTTACAGGATACCAAAATATATACATGTTGACAGTTAAACTTCATCTGAGACAAAGTCACCAAAGAGAAATCGAACTTAATTACTATGAGATTAAACCGTAGTAGTGTAATTATATGAGTCTTTTTAATCATTTCACATTAAACAAAGCGAAAAAACCACCAAAACGCAGGGTGTTACTGAGTGTGTACTGAGAACATGTTACTGTGAAGAAAAGAACAGTAAACAAACAGGATTCCAGGAGACAGAAGATTGATGTTGCGTTTAAATTTTTGAAGATCGTGGCTGATAGTAAGGCCAGTAGCTGGAAAACAGTTCCACAGACGAGAGGTGCGAGAGAAGAAACTATTAAAATAGAACTTACGGTTATATATAACAATTTTATCCATAAAATGATGTGATTTAGTTGCCGATCTAGTGGTACATTTAAATCCATGTCGAGGTATAAAAGCGGAAAACTCATCTGAATAATTGTCATGAAAATATTTATAGAAAAGTCACAGGGAAGATGCACTACACCGGTGGAAGCAATTTTGCAAAGTGATTCGTTTTTTACGGCTTATCAACCCTTTGCAGGTTATTTAAAGCCAGAAAAAATATTTTTTAGATCGTAAGAATATTTTTTGGTGGGGCAGATAATAATGATTTAGTGATACAAGTCTTACTAATTAACCCCTAGCTGGGGTAATAAAAGGTGTATTCATTACCTTTCCTAAGGGTATTTGTACATAAGTAAATATCACGTATCCAACTAAAATTGGAACTCGGTTCCCCGATTAAAAATTCCGAGCCATTATCCATTACACCAACCGCATACCCAAGCTTCTACCTAGTATTTCCAAGCGGTCACCCATCTATATACTGACCAGTATCGACGTTGCTTAACTTTGAGTGTATGTACTGGAACTGGTCTTACGTGATATAGCCGTAAGCCCCCAATATCTAAAACTAATGCAGCACTAATACAGTTTTGTAACGTGTGCAACAAAACTACTTATTCAATGTCATAGAATCATATAGTTTAATTTTCCTGTCATTAGAATAAATAAAGCGTTGATGACAATGTAGCAGAATAGGTCGAGCGTTTAATTTATATTCAGGTATATGAAATGGACTGGTTTAGGTTTAGATGAGAGTGGCACAAGGTTAGAATTGTGGCGTAACCAATATACTTACCAATGTAGGGGAGATTATTGCTCTAAATGAAGCACCGAGATAATTATTAAGCTCACTCTAATACAAGAACATCATTTTAGAGCAGCCGATGAAATTCGAATGGTTTACTTGACAAGCTTGTTAACCATGGAATTTAGCGGAAAAACTGCTTTGTGAACCGGATGTATGCGTGTGCGGACATTTTTCTCCCAGGCGCGCAGATATTTGCGTTTTTGTGAAACTTGAAGTATCTTCCACTTTTCCACTATTATTTATAGAGAGAAAAAAATAGAACCAGAGAAAAGAGGATGAGTTTAGCTGAAAGAATCGAAATTTAGAGCCTGATAGGGGATGGTGTATATAAAAGAAATGCTTCCTGTCTCCCCTTAGCCAACACCTGCCTTCTCCTACTTAAGATAGCAGAAGCCCAATTCTATCCAAACGTCGAAAATAAGTTTGGATTATGGTGAAGGAGAACAACGGCAAAATCTCGTGGAAGAATTTGAAGAGAGCAGGGACAGTGAAAATAAAAGTAAACAAAACTTAATTTGGTCAACTATAAAATCAATGAAAGGACAGCGTCAGAAAGGAAGAGTGAAAAGTTTAGAGAAAGTAAGAGAGGAGAGAAATGAAGAGAAGAATAAGGAGAGGGAGAGAGAGGGAAATGAAGATTAAGGAGAGAGATGGTGAAATGCAGACGGAGTATGGTGAGAGAGAGTGAAGCGAAGAGTACGGAGAGGGGTGAAATGAAGAGTAAGTAAAAAGAGGGGTAGTGAAAAGAGAGAGAGAACGAGTGAAGTGAAGAGTAAATGAAGTGAAGATTAGAGACTGAAGTAAAGAGTGAGTGAATGAAGAGTGAGTGAGAGAAAGAAGTTGAGTGTGAGAGAAGTGAAGAGTAGGGAGGGAGTGAAGTGTAAGAGAATAAGGACAGAAAGAGTTAAGTGAAGAGTGAATGAATTGAAGAATAGAAGGGGACTAGAGTGAAAGTCAGTGAGTGAAGTGAAGAGTAAAGAGGGTGAAAGAGATTCAACTGAAGAGTAAGTGAGTGAAGAGTAAGGTGAGAAAGAGTTAAGTGAAGTGTGAATGAATTGAAGAATAGAGAGAGACTGTAGTGAAGAGTCAGTGAGTGAAGTGAAGAGTAAGGAGAAACAGTGAGGTGGAAATAAAGAGAGAAGTGAAGAGTAAGGAGAGAAAGAGAGAAGTAAAGAGTGAGTGAAGTGAAGAGTAAAGAGAGTAAAAAGAGACTAAAGTAAAGAGTAAGGAGAGAAGGTGAAGTGGAGAGTAAGGGGCGAGACAATAAAATCTAGCGAGAGAATGAAGAGGATGGGTGGGTGATTTTGGAGAAGTGGGGAAAGAGTGAATAAAGGGATAGGGGAGAGAGAGATAATGTAATGGTATGTAAACATAGAGATTGAAAGACTTGGTTAGAGAGAATAAAGGAGTGGGACACAGAAAGAAGAGAGAGAGAGAGGAAGCACAGAGAGCTCATCCCTGATATTCTTAAAAAAAAAAAATCAGGGATTGCCTATATACAGATGTTCGACTCTACGCGACCGAATTTCCTTCTTTTTTAAAATTTTATTTGAAAAAAAAAATTAATGCTAACATTGTTTTTTGAACTCCTCTCCGGCTGCCCCCGCGTGTCGTATTTTGGAACCTAAAAATTTGATATGTGTTGGGTGACATGCTACCCCCTCTGATATCTCTTCTCGGTTCTTGGCAAATTTCGGTATTCAATGGAAGGCCGAAGATTGAAACACCCGAATTATCTTGATAAAAATAAACCAAAACATGAAGAAATACCAACAGACAATAAAACACGACTAAAATTAACAACCTTTAAGAATTGTAAGTCTAATAATAAAAATTCATGATAATATTACTAAATTATTTCTGCCATCGAATTCAGTATATTTTGTGGTTGGAGCCCTCAGTTTGATTGGAAAAAGTTCTGATAAACTCCGTGAAAAGATCACTGGTAGCGTATGCCTTAAAGAAGTACAAAAAATTGTTCTCACGACTAAAGCTTACACCTTACAAAGGGCGTTATCTATGTAAAATATACGTGCTCTTCAGTAGTTCTATTCTTTTTTTTTCTTTTTTTTTTACAAAACTTTTCAGTTAAATGTCATGATGCCATTTCTGACTTCATGTCTCTGGTTGGGACCCGGAAGGAATGTGTATGTAACAGAAATCAAAGAAATAATAATAATAATAACAATAATAATAATAACAAAAACAACGGCCACGTGGCCGAGTTGTTAGAACGTTCGCTTTCTGACCCGGGTTCGAATCGTACTATGGTCGAGGTGTACATCGAGAAATTACCGAAAGTGTCTGAAAATAATACCACGTGTTTATCTGAGCGTTGTGATTGAAACTGAGAAGACAGAACTGTTCGGAAGCCGTTGTGTTGTGCTAGCACGAAGTTACAAGTCATCGTGACCGAGCATTTGAGGGTATTGACCTGGTTCCAGAAATTGATCAAGACAGATTATGCACTCTCATCAAGAAATTGTAACTAAGAACCACCCAACATAGTTGCAGTATGAACCATAGGAATGCTCTTTGGATTAAACAGGCGTCCGGAGTTGGATTTAGCTCACCGCCCTCGCAGACAAGTGTGCTCAAAAACGACTAGTCGATGATCAATAAATAATAATAATAATAATAATAATAATAATAATAATACCCTAATGTGACATCAAAAATGGCTGTCATGGCTTTTGATCATAACTGATTGAATTTGTTAACATGCACATGATTTGTCTTGGTGAATTAAGATCAGCTACAATAAATATCCCCTTTCAGGTCTATGTGATTGTTGTCTGACCATAAGCAATTAGGTATGTCCACTTGGGATTAATGCACTGTGCATCTCTGTTCATGAGCGGGAGTAGTTTGGAAGTATCATGGCCCGGTGTCTGTCGAAAAGGGTTTTATTTTTTCTTCAGATTGAGCAGATGAGTTTAATTGATGAGACAAACCAAGACGGCTGTAGATACCTTCAATTGGAAACAGTCTTGCAGACTGGGTTACCTGACCTGAAGGTATTTGTAAGTTGGCATTACATGCAAGCTTATGGCGCTGCTTTTATTAAAACCGGTCGCCATCACGTGCAAATTTGGCTGTGCTGCATGTGCCTGTTATACACCGCTCCTACCAAGCTGGGTGTCATGGTAGGTATATTGGGATTTGCATATTTGTTTTTTTATTTTTTTACAACAAGGTGCCCCCTTTACAGGGCGCGGGGTCCACTCGAGGTAGAGGGTTACGTTATGCAGCCATTTGTGTTTATAGGAGTGGAAGATAACGATTAACCCTAGCCTTGAACACGTTAAGATTGTAATGATCGGGGAAACATCTTGTTGAGTGTCAGTTCCACAGGGCAGTGTGGTTCGCGGGGAGAAACTGCTCGAGCGGAACTTACTTCTCACCGATGGACTATGGAAGGAATATGGGTTGTTTGCTACTATGTAAGTGGCATGGCGTGTTCTTGCCGTTGATTTTGAATTGGCGAGACCAAGGAATGTAGTTCTTCCGGGCACTTTCCGTGGAAGTAGCGCTAGGGCAGCGGCAGTGGGAGAGAGGTTGAAGAGTGGAGAATAGTTCGTCACCCACAGAGACTTAGAAACGTTTTTGGACTATCAAAGTTGGAGAGTGAGTTCTGGGCAGCTCCCGCCAAAATATGATAACAGTACTCCATTTTTGGCTTGATCTGGCTCTTGTAAAGACAGAGGATAACAGGAGAAGTCAGGTACTTATTGGAGCGGTACAGGAAGTCGACCATTTTACCTGTATTCTTAACAATCGATGGTATGTACGATCATTTCTCCAGCGTCATTTTGTTGATGTGTTGCTCTGTCATACAATAATAATAATGATAATTCATATACGCACTATTGTGATCATCTTTGTTGTTGTTATCACAACATTTCGGCGGAAACAACAATAAAGACGAGGACAATAGTCCTAATATAAATAGTGTAAGTAATGATAACTCCTCATCCAAGAAATTTAGACAGAAGTAATATTAATGATGTACAAAAGCAATACATAGACGAATGAACGAAAAAGCCAATTTTCAGTTGTTTGTTCATTTATTTTAATATCATAGGCGTCCTGATGGCTGAAGAAGAAAAAAAAACGTGGAGAAGAAAAAATGATTTAAAATCTTTAAGGAAAATTGTGTTATAATTTGTAAAATTCGCCCTGTTCTCTTGTCGGTGGCCGTTGAACAATGAGCGAATAAAGAGACACAAGAGACATGGTCGAATGGCAAAGCAAGACGGAAGATTTTAAAGTGTTGGTGGTTTGGGTTAGGGTGTAAGTAAGAAGACCTTCAAAAGGAAACAGACATGCGCAGAGGTGAGAATTCAAACGTTGAAAAAAGAGGCCGATTAGAAAAGACGGAGAGAGAGAGAGAGAGTGTCAGAAAAACGGAAATGCACAGAGAAAAAAAAGGCGGTAGACAGTGTAATTAAGTGAAAGAGAAGGATAAAGAGAGAGAGAGAGAAGGATAAAGAGAGAGAGAGAGAGAGAGAAGTAAAAAGTGACAGAGAAAGATAAAGGATAAAGGCAGCATCGCCGCGTGGAAGAGACGGAGAGAGAGTGACAAGGAGAAGGACGGAAAAAGAAAACGGGAACGACAGAAAAGGAGTGAGTGAGTCAGTGAGTGAGTGAGTGAGAGAGAGAGGGAGCAACAGAAACATAGAAAGAAAGACATAAATAAATTAACCAGAGAGAACGTGAGAGAATCACATTAAGAGAGAGTGACAAAGAGAAGGAGAAATCGAAATACCGGAAACAAAGATATATATCGAAAAAACAAGAACAAAATAATAATAATAATAATAATAAAACAAAAAACGATACGACAAACCAAAACATTCTTGAAGATGTTATGTCTGCATTCGCGAGATAAATTTAGATGTGCGATTCTTTCGCGCTTTCACAAAATGAGGGTGTGTCACAGAATTGGCGTTAAATGGAAAGAGAGACCGGAATTTGTTGCTGCTAATTTGAAATGCGCATAGTTTGGATTTTAATTATTGTGGGTCAAGGATTATGTCCCTTTGAGTAAGCCTCAAGTACCTACCTACCTACTTATAGAGCTTCGAGAAAATATGAACCTGTTGAACTTTAGGTAAATCGCTAAGAACATGTAACACAATTTTTTGTGTCGGTGTAACATTGTATTCCATGTTGTGTTGATTTTCGCACGAGTGCCCTTGCGGAAGTGTATATCTTCATCTTTTCACCCTCACCTATGACTTCTTAGTTTCTCAGCGCCGTGACGTGGCTTCCATTTTGTCTACAAATATATTTATGTCAGTTGTTCCCATGAGCTTTTATCCTCGGTGCATCGACTGCATGAATTTAAGCGTAATACTAGATTGGCAATTAGGTCTCAATGTTTTAGTACTCGACTAGCCAGATTTAACCGTAAGTTCTATTCTAATAGTTCATTTTCCGCACTTCTCGCTTGTGGAAGTCTCTTCCGGCTTCTTGCTTCCTGTCAACTACGATCTTCAAACTTTAAATGCAGTATCAATCGTTATCTAATGTCTTCCTGAAACATGGTCTTTTATTGTCCTTTCTCCTCACTAAAGCCTTCTCATTCTCTTTTATTCCCAGTAACCCCTTGTGTCTTAGTGCCATTATCGCCATCTTCTGTCTTCCTGAATCCTGTTCTTTTATTGTCTTTTCTCTTCACTAATGTTTTCTCGTCTTCTTTAAATCCTCAGTAACACCTTGCGTCTTAGTGGCTTTATTGCCTTACTTGGGGAGAAACTATTAAAAGACAAAAATGGATCTGAATTGATTGTTAATGTACTTGTTTTGTCTTTGGAAGTAATAGTTGACGGAGAAAACAGTGTTTGAATGAATATTTAGGTAAGCTATACACTCTCTAATCTGACGAGGGACTGGCATAAAAAAGTTGTTACTGACATAGGAATCTCTGACAGGGACCAATTCAATCTGAACATACTGAGAGAATTAAAACTATTGTATGAAGTAAAACTTAAAACACTAAATTTCTCTACATTCTAACCAAAATATTTTTCTTGTTATATTCAATCCGAACTGAAAAATTATATTTTGTTTACTAGTATTTACCCTATAGAAGGCCCAAGAGTCACTCGAGCTAGTGCAATACTGGAGCAGTTTATTGTGTGGTCGGTAAGATTAAAGGGTAAGGGACACAGTTTATAAGTTTGTGGGAATGGTAGCGGTTAACCGTAGACATGAGCAGATTATGAGTGTAGTGATCGGGAAAGCATCCTCTTGGGAGTCAGTGCCACAAAGTAGTGGTTCGTAGGAAGAAACTGTTCGATTGGATCTTGCTCCTTATTGATGGAATACGAAGAGAATGGGGGTAGTTCGCCTCGGTGTATGTGACGTGGCGGGTTTTAGCTGTGAGGATAAAAACTGGTGGAACGAATGAATATAGCTCATCTGACCATTCCAAAATCTGACCAAACGATCAAATTTTAGATTTGGCGGTGGGGGGGGGGGAGATAATGTTTGTTAAGACGAGACCGTTTTCGGAACTCTCTCGTACGATATGATTATCTTTGATAATTAGTATGAGAGAAAGACTACTGGAATTTTGAACCGAACCCTTTATCCCGTGCACATGGCACAGTGGATAAACACGTTGCTTAGATCCAGTGACTAGACCCAAAGAGTTGTGAGTTCAATACCAGGCCACAGCAGTGATGAACCAAAGCTTGGAGAGTTGAGTTAAAGGGAAATAACTGAGACATCCGGAAGAGGTATGACACGTGGAACTAGAACAATCTAACCCGGTTGACGAAATAAACGGTTCGGTTCGAAATTCCAATCACCTGAAGCGTACAACGGCCAATATGAGGATAACAGTCCGAATAATGTAAATAATTCAAGTAATCATAATAGCTCATTTCAGAAATATAGAGGCCGAAACGTAGTGAATATGGCATTGAAGATGACGATACCAGTCCGAATAATCTAAATAATGCAATTAATCATAATACCTCATCTCAGAGATATAGAGGCCGAAACGTTGTGAATATGGCAATGAAAATGAGGATAACAGACCGAATAATGTAAATAATGCAAATAATCATAATACTAGCGAAAGTTAACAAAATTTTAAAAAGTTAAAAAAAGCTGGCTAATCAGCTGCCAGCATTTCAGTGATTTCTAAAAATGATGATGGCGGAATTATCAGAAGAAATGCGATTCACATCGAAACAATCTCACAGGTGGCTTACATACGAAGAGGAGAAAAAATGATTTTTAGTTGCCAAATGATATAGCCCAGTAAATAAGAAATGTTTCAAGATTGTTCCATCGATTAAAAAGAAAGAGTTAAAAATGTCGTGTAAAAGAGGGCAGATAAAGAAAATATAAATATTATTGCTTAGCTTAGTTTAACACAAGGCCCATGAAGCGGTAAAAGGTAATACTAGCTGCGTTTCTTCATGTGGAAACGTTCGGCATTTATATACCGAACAGCCAGTCTAATTATCGTTTGAATGTTAAAAGCAGTAAAACTCTTGAATTCAAAAATATATATTCCTCGAGTTCAGAACTGATAGACTTACTTCTTAATCTTTTCTTCGAAGTAGTGTGGAACATCACCATCTTGATTAGGTCCTTAAAAGAATGTTAGAAAGATTGTTAGGACACTGTGCAGCTTGAAAACAAGTCCTTGGAATTTGTGAACACCAACATATGATTATATATACATATATATATAAATATATATATATATATATATATACATTATATGTATTATATATATATATATATTATATGTATTATATATATACATATATATTATATGTAAGCAAATATATGGATATAGATCCGACAGTATGAAGAAAAATATACAGAAAAAACAAACAAAAATCTTAATATGCAATTATGCTGTATTAATGTTAATATAAAGTCAACGTCGGACGTTTCGGTCTATTTTAGACCTTCTTCAGGACATTTTCGTCTTTCCTGTTGAATTTTTATATGTTCTAATGTTAATTATGTTTAAATGAAAATGTCCTGAAGATGGTCTAAAATATACCGAAACGTCCGACGTTGACTTTATATTAACATTAATACAGCATAATTGCATATTAAGATTTTTTTTGTTTTTTCTGTATATTTTTCTTCATATATATATATATATATATATATATATATATGTTTTTATATATACGTGTATACATTATAAATATATATTGTATATATACATATACATATATATTATATATATATATATACATATATATATATTATTTGCATGTTATATATATATATATATATATATATATATATATATATATATATAGAGAGAGAGAGAGAGAGAGAGAGATGTGTGTGTGTATTAAGGCAGCAAATTCTCTTTTAGGCATGTCTGATTGAATAAATTACAAACATTGCTTATTTTTATCATAATCCTTTCATATTCACAAATATTTTCCGTATATTACAATCAAATGAGGTAATTCTTTATTCTTGCCTCATAAGCAGACAAAATATTTGTTATATATATATATATATATATATATATATATATATATATATATATATATATATATATAATAGAAAAGTCCATATTTTTGTATATTATGCGCTAGGTTCTATTTTTTCTGGATATCCTTTGTTTCATATTCTCCAGTGCATCACATTTCACTTAGAATCAACACTAAGTTTATGCGATAAATACTGGATTGATTTGATAAAGTATAGAATTATTAAGCTTACTGTTTACAAATTATAAATTACTAAAGAAAACACGTAAAAATGCCATGTCCCTTATAGACGTAGGCATTCATGACTTTCCAGAAATTCCTTTTATTTATTCTCTGTTAAACACTATGCATTCTTGGGAAATACAGTGGTGTGGTATTACATTGCTTTCTACACGATTTGGTATTCAGAATTTTCCGGCTTCTAGACTGGATACCACTCAAGGCTAGAGAGCCTAGTTTACATTCCTGGGGAAACGAAAAACTGTGGAAGGATTGTGTTGTTATGCAGATAAACCTTCACTCAACTTCCTTATCTAGAAAAACAAGTTTATTCTATTCAATTGCGACATTCAAAAATAACCCCATTTCTCATTGCACCGTAAAATGTCATCCAGGTTCTCCACGAAAGACAGAATTTTTCTCCTGTGGAAATTCCGTCTCGTATCTTATCAAAATTAGTGTCATCCAATAATGAATAGCGATGGTAAAATAAATAAACAGGATGAACTTATCAGTGACATTATGTTATAGACCCTAAAACATGGACACACTAGAATTCGCCATCCGTTTAAAACATGCGCCTAGTGAAAATGGGAAGACACAGGATGCAAAACTGAAAAACTCACAGAATAGATGGATAATCATGAATACTGGAGAGAAAGAGTTTCCTGAATTCATGCAGTTGATACACCCTGATGATAGAGATGACTTACAGATCAAGATACTTATTTGTATATGAGTATAAATATATTGTTAATAATTTTGTTATGGAAAGGCATTGAAAACAATTAAGAAAGTTGTCAGTTGTCAGGATTTAATGCAAATGTTACTGTTAGAATAGTGCTATTAATATACGATGCAATCAACAGCCAACAAAAGAAGAAGTTCTATGGTCATATCACCCCCCCCCATTTCATTAGGCATTTAGGAGAGAAGAACATGAATTGCAAGGCATTCCTGGAGAAATAAAGAGGAGCTTTGTTGTGAACTCCAAAAACATGGACATACTAGAATTGGTCGTCCGTTCAAAGCGTACATCCAGCAAATATTTGAAAACACAGGATGTTAACCTGATGACCTACCAGGGACGTTGGATAACCGTGCAAACAAGAGAGAAAGAAATATGAAGATCCGTGCAATCAACACGTCCTGATGATGATAAAAATTTCTTTTTCTAAATTTAAAATTTCCAGCGTCTCTCGTTTATGCCCATGTGTATTCACATCAACGTAAATAAACCTAGACCAATGAAGTCCTAAGGGATGAGGCGCACAAAAACTTTTTCCAATTTGTCACACATCTTTCCATATATGTAAATGGGCATTGAAATCATTATCCAACGGGGACAGTCGGTTTCATGCTTATACACAATCATCTCCTGGACATATGCCTTGTGTTTTTGCTCGACTATTCATCTATACATGTCAGTGATGCGTCGTAGGTAGTCTTATGTATTATTATAACGGTTCTTTTTCTGGACGGTAACGGTTATGTTTCAGATTATTCTAGAGGCTATTGAATGGAAATAATTGTGGCTCCTGATGTAATATTTTGCCTATTTATAGTGTTGTTAATTTTTTAAAATCTATTATTGATTATTTAATTGTTGTTCGTTATTATTAGGTTTGCTTGTATTTATCTGTGCGTACGTGGTTTGTTGATTTGTTTATTATTTACTTAATTTATTTAATTGTTTATTATTTATTTAATTA
Source organism: Acanthosepion pharaonis (assembly GCA_903632075.3). NCBI lineage: Eukaryota > Metazoa > Mollusca > Cephalopoda > Sepiida > Sepiidae > Acanthosepion > Acanthosepion pharaonis. Next base: position 1,190,955 of record CAHIKZ030001491.1, read on the forward strand.
TTTACTTAATTGGTTTGTATTGTTTTATTTATTTTATATATATATATATGTGTGTGTGTGTGTGTGCGCGTGTGTGTTACAAGAAAGAAACTGCGGGTAATGCGTACCAATATTTCAAGTAGGAAGACTTCTATGGGAATCAGCTTTCAGGGATCCGTCTTTTTTGCATATATAAGTAATTAAATGGAATCTATTTTTAATCCGACATTATTTCTTAGTAGTATAGATGTTGTATTTAGTGTGTACACGTGTTTGAGTAGACATGCATTTTTTTAAACAATGAAGTCAATATCTACAAAGGGAATGCAGGTTTGGTTTTTGTCGAGAGGTACGTTAACTTTGTCGGACTTTCGACATCTAGGCCGGTAGATGTCAACTTCATAGTTAAAACAATCCCAAAAACAAAACAAAAGGGAGGTTAATCGTAGTCGGAATAATAGAGTCAATATGAACTCTACAATCCTTTCATTAGCTGTATAGCATTTCGCCGAGTTTACTATACGGTTTTAATTCAAAAGTGTCATTCTGGTTGCTAACGAAGTCTGAAGAGCCCAATCTGACGGAGAAGAAATGGATTGATCACTTTTTTCAAGGGTATTTCCGCCGAAGTAAATGTAACGAACTCGACTAGAATTCGAACTCTTCTTTCCGATTTATTCTTCCGGGTCGTTATCCATTACACCACCCACATATAAATAAAAGAAAACAAAACAGGAATGTCTACTCAAAAACGTTTGCTCAGTAAATATAACATTTATAATAATGGTATATAAATAATATACATATATAAGTGGACATTAAAGTCCACACCCAGCGACGACAGGCCATGACGATTGCGTTTAGCATGAAACAGACCGTCACCGTTGGGTGTTGACTTCAATGTCCACTTCTATATTTGCATACGCCCTATCCCTGATATTAAGCACTTTAACCCATAAATATAGCACAGCTCAAAACTATATATATATATATATGTGTCTGTGTTTTGATTATTTATATTTGGCCAGTTTCTACTTGGATATTTATCAAACTTAGTTTAGTACGGCGCAAGACCATTAATGTGAAAACAGCAAAAGATTATCGCCACGCAGTCATAGTAGGCTACGAGATTAAACTGGTAATCATGGCAAACACCAGTCTATATTTTTATCTTGTTTTTAAAATTTAACTGCTTTCTTCCGACTTTAAAATCTTTTTGTAGTTACGATGTTTGAAATTCGTACAGAAAGATTTGGAAGGTGGCAATGATTTTGGAACATGCATGATAGGTTTACAGTTTTATTTTTCGTTCCGATAATTATAATGTAAAAATAAAATAAAACCTCAACAATTCACATGCAAAGTCCCACGTGTTGTTTAAAAATAAATTCTTTTACATGTTGTAAACTGTCAGCATAAAAAAGTAACTGTATTCGTTTTCAACTCGGCGATTAGAAAAAAAATGCGATGGCTATATAAAAAGAAAATGGCATGGGATTTGTTTTCTGCAACGGCATAGTAAGATTCATAAAAATACAGAAATTTTTATGCAATTGAGGTCTTAAATCAATCGTTTTTTTTTATTTTTTTAACGCAGATAAATTCGCTCTGTGTACTAAACCTATATCCATCATCAAATGTTGTAGACCGCTTAAAAAAAAAAAGAAAATAGAAAACGACGAACAATATATTTTCCCAAATGTCTGTTTGTAAGTATTTGCAAAAAAAAAAAACAAAAAACAAAAAAACACGGCTCATACATTTAATTGTACAGACATATGTAGCCTTAAAATCTGACCATCAATAGTTTTGTGTCTTTGTCGTTATCAATAGTATTTCCTTGGTTACAACATAAAACAAATCTTTTTGTGTAAAAGTTTCCAGTCAAGAACCGGTTTTAGTTTGTGTATTTATTCCGTCTGTGGATTCCAGCTTATTTTGCACGAATCTGTAACCTTGTAAAATAACAATCGTTTTGAAAACCGTAAATAAAGCGTCTCTGGCTGCAATGAATTGACCAGTTTGTAAAGTGGTCAAAAGATAAATAAGAAAATTGTCTTTCTTGCTGGAAGTCTTCAAGATTTTCAAAGATTTATTTAAATTAATGTAGCTAACATTTTTTTTTCAACGACACTCGCGCAAAAGATTCTAAATTCTTCAGTAAATAAAGGCTCGGAAGAACTCAAAAACGAAATCAAATTCTGCTTAAGAATTGTTAAAGAAAATAAAAGCTTACCCATTTTTTACGGAAGCAACAACCACAATGACGTCCCATTGTGGGGCCTGGTTGTAATATCCAGTGAATGTATTATTGTAAACAATCCTTTCAAAAGGAGGATAATGTGTATCCAAAACTCGGGAACAAAGAATTTGAAATACGTTACTTCTTTCCGTCGGTATAAAAAGAAAGAAGTTTTCTTACATCAAATATCAAAATATAATTCTAAATAAAATCGAGAAAGATTAAAGAAAAATGCGTGTTAAAATATTTGTGATTTTGTCGCTAAACTTTTAAAAGTATAAAATAAAGCTGATCTATCGGCAAATAGATAGATAAATAAAAAAAATAAAAAAATAATGGAAAAATCCAATATTTGCGAAAAATTAAATTTCTACTTATAATAAAGATTTAACACCAAAACTGGCATAAATATATATCGTAATAATAAATTATAAATCATATTAACATTTTTCTTACGAGTGTTAAATTAAAAGGAATTTGAAATTACAAAACAAAACAAAAAAAAAGTCTTACAATATTACGGGTAAGTTATTAAACAAAATCAAAGTTAAAAATTAATGAAAATATATTTAAGATTTCAACATATAATTAGTAATTACCGCATTTGTAGGTCGAAAAAGTTAATTATAAAAAAAGTGTATTCCAAAAATGAGACTTTTTAGACTATAAAGCAGAAGGCGCATCACGAGTTTCTTGTTCAGACGATGATGATAAGATCAAAAGAAAAGTCTTAGAAACAAACAACAATAAGGCAAAGAGTTAAGAAGTCAGAGAGACAAATAGCGAAGTGTAATCAACTCTCCACCGGATTGGAAAGAAATAAAGTTTATAATGTAGTAAGTAGCCGTTTTATCTCAAGGTGATGGCAGGAGAGGAAGAATTCTTCATCATTAAATGTGGGGATGATGGCCTGGCCACTTCAGTACTAGCCTTGGGCTACATTTCTCGTCAGCTTCCGGACAACATCCAGAAAAAATATTATTAATAATTTGATAAATGACAAACAACTTGAACACTGTATAAATAAATGAAAAACAAATCCAAGGTCTTCATCTGTGAACTAAAAGTGACTTAGAAAGTGACTATTAGTGTTTTTTTTTTTTTTGTAAATGTTTGTTAGCATAGTAGTCTGAATAAAAACGGAATGACGGTAGACGCAAACAGTAACATCTTTTTTAATGTTGATATTCACACCTGACCATAAATACAAAAAAACAAAAAAAAAACAAAACAAAAATAGAATAGACGAGAAGAGAGAGAGGGAGAGAGATAAATAATTGAAAATCTCTCTCTCTCTCTCTCACATATCTACCTATATCTATATAATAGAAGAAGAGTTTTTGTAAGAGATAGAAAAAGAGGTAACTTTCACTCGTACCCCCTTCTGTCTTTTTTTTTCTACTCTTACCACACCTCATCTCTATATTTTCCTGTCAGCCACATGCATTACCCTCACTTGTAGATACCGATTCATTTTACTACTGCTACTACTACATCTTCCAACAACTCTCCATTTCCCCCTCCACCCCGTCAAACCGTTATCTCCAGCAACAACAAACACAAAGTTACATGTGATACTAATCTCCCCTTACCACGAAGACTGCGGGGAAACCACGTTTTGGCTTAGGTTCAATTTTAGGTGGGGCAGTAACGTAGACATTGCGCCTGGCATTTTATGCCCTATGACCAACGCGGTCAGTCAGCTCTTAGAACTACTACTAATACTACCAACATTTTCTTAGAATAGAAGCCCAAAAATAAAATGGCAGGTCGACAGCACTTGTTGCGAAAAATTAGAAAACTTTTTCACCTTGTACAGAATGACTGATTTTTGTTCCTCTTTTCACCCAAAGCGAACAGGTAGAGAGAAATTAAGTGCTGAAGGAAAATAGTAGTGTATCGAGTTATATTTACAGACTTTAGTGAGTTCGGTCCTTACTGGTTACTAAACTCTGCGTGAGATATAATTATCGTTTATAACTTATTTCGTGGCTGTGGCTGAAGCAGTTGTGTATTTCCCATACGTTGAGGCAATCATTGTCCGGACACGGGAAATAAGCGGCTTTCAATATAAAAAAAAACCCTTGATGTAAGGTTTTGTCGGTAGTGTGACGGTAATCGGCGGGGAATCGGTGTGCCGAGTTAAAATTTTGTGCGAATCTGTATCGTTCACTTCGAACAAATATTCTTTGAAAAGGCATGAATCCATCTATCCTCAGCTACTAGTTAAAAACAACAACAAAAAAAAAAAAAACAAAAAAAACAAAACAAAAAAAAAACGCACCCAACAGGAGAGGCGAAGCTTTCTAGCCTTGGGTGGCGGCCAGTCTAGAAGAAAGTTTCTGAATTTCAACCCTCGTAAATAATAGGGCAGATTAGCCTCCGTAGAACAACCAGTTTAGTAGAAAGAAAATACTGAATTTTTAGATCCTCGCAAATAATAGGGCAGACTGATCTCTCTTGCGTTGGTAAGGCAATCAGTTTAGAAGAAGGAAAATTCTGAATTTAAACCCTCGTAAATATTAGGGCAGATTGGCATCTTTTTCCTTGGCAACCAATCTAGGAGAAGGAAAATTCTGAATTTAAACACTTGCAAATAATAGTGAAAACTGGGCTTTTAAAACTTGTTAGATCATCTTGTCGAGAAAAAGGTAACATCTGAATTCAAAAGCAGCTGAAAGAGGAATGGTCTTTGTCAGGTCACATTGTCTTGGATACACCCGCTACTGCTATGGATGAAGTACACGTCACCAGTCTCAGAGAAAGAAAACTCTGAATTTCAAACCGTGGAGAAAGCATTAGGAACCCAATGGTAATTCAAAGACAATAAATAATAATAAAAAAGAAACTGTGGAGAGCCATATTCACCTACATCTTGAGGAAACATGGCACTAAAAAAAAAGTTTAGCCCAAAGTAGGTGTTAGGGTTAGTTCCATTACAGGAGCTTGCCCAAAGGTGACTGTCATCCTGGGTAAGACGTTAAACTACATCGGCGTCCTCGTTAAGACGTTAAACTACGTCTAGCAGATAGGCCTCTGATCAAGAGTTTTTGAGGAGCGTGGAACCACCTCTTAATTGCTAGTGTTCCCAGGTTCACCGTGACCCAGGGTGGTAGCACCTGTTAGGGTCCCAGCTACGGGTAAATAGTTAACTATTACCAGCAATATTTTTTGAAAAAAAATTATTACAAGCAATACAATTTTGAAGGAAATATATTACCAGAAACAGATTTTTGACAAAACAAAATATTACCAGCAATAAAAAATTTTGTCAGTATTAAATAACCCATTGAGGTTGATATGCCGTAAAACAAAATAAACCAAACCAATCTAAACCAAAGAATACATATTCTATTCATACGAATCTATCCTAAAAATGTTGTCGGCATTAAATAACCCATTGAGGTTGATATGCCATAAAACAAAATAAACCAAACCAATCTAAACCAAAGAATACATATTCTATTCATACGAATCTATCCTAAAAATGTTGTCGGCATTAAATAACCCATTGAGGTTGATATGCCAAAAAAACAAAAATAAACCACACCAATCTAAACCAAAGAATACATATTCTATTCATACGAATCTATCCTAAAAATGTTGTCGGCATTAAATAACCCATTGAGGTTGATATGCCGTGAAATAAAATAAACCAGACCAAACGAAACCCAAGGGTGACTGGAAAGAAGAAAAAGTATAGTACTCAAAATCGTTTTGTTTCTGTCTGGATTAAAGTGTGCTTTCAATTGGTTCACATATTATTTCTATGATTGGCACGTACAGAGTTCGATTCTTACTGGATGATATTCAGATTCAACCATCTGTAAGGCTAAACTAAGTTCAATAAACACCTACTTCAGACGAAGAAATTATTAAATGAAGGAATTAGTCATTATTGTCAGTCATTGTTCAAATGCAGCCAAATGTGAATGAAATTGCAAGTCACAAGATCCCCAACACGGGCTGACAACGCCATGTCTTTGAGTCGCAAATCAAATTATTCATCACGTTATGTATCTTTTATGATCCATTCTTGCCATTATTCTCTTGTGTTGTGTCATTTCCTTTGTAATAAACCCCAAAGAGAAAAGAGCACCAGGCTCAATTCATTATACTTTCCTCATCACGCATTCCTCTGTTCTTAATAATTACAAGTCTATTTTCTACTTTTTCATGACTCGTCATCCTTTGGCCTCAACGACCATTTGGTCGTAAGTCATTTTTTTCTAAATTTGACGATCATCTTTATTTCACGCATGCTAAAGCCATGATATCTACGTTCTAGACATTCAAAGAAAAGAACAGAAATTCCCTCCATCTTGGATATATATGTGTGATAAAAATATATAACATGATGATTGTGTTCATGCATGAAAAAACTGTCACTACTGTGTGCTGACATCAGTGTTCACTTTTATATGGATATATGTACATGTAAAATTTCAGATAGAGTATATCTGTACAAAGACAATATGAAAACTTACCTCTACGAAACGCGACGGGTAAGATAAGTTTTACTTTTGTCTTTATTCACGCACATAAACACAAATATATATATATATATATATATATATATATATATATATATATATATATATATATATATATATATATATACAGAAATAGTTTTAAAGTGTGCTATATTTATGAGATAAATTGCTCAATGTCAGAGATAGAGCGTGTGTAATATAAAATGAACATTGAAGTCAACATTCAGAGGCGACAGGCTGTTTCATGCTAGAGGCAATCCTCAGGCCACGATTGCCTCTAGCATGAAACAGCCTGTCGCCTCTAAGTGTTGACTTCAATGTTCACTTATATATATATATATATATATATATATATATATATATATATATATATATATATTAGCGCGCACGTGTGTGTGTGGTAACGATATATACATTTATATATATCAAGAACAATTTTAGTGGGATAAATGTATTAGAAAGTGTAAAATGTTTTCGTGTGACGCTTTTGATGAACTGTCAAAGACAAAACGCATTTTCCTCTTTGTAATATATACACATACAGACACACCACACGAACACACATATATATATATATATATATATATATATTAGTCAACAAATGAAGAAAATTTCAGGTCTTTATTTATTTAATAGATTTATGTGACGCTGACGAGTGGTGTATACGAGAAACTTATAGCCAGTCACAAGATAAATGTTTTGAAATTTTCTTCATTTGTTGACTTTGTTGGTCTAATTTTATAATTTAGGGCGCATTTTCACTAAAATCTGCTCCCTTTTAAACACATTGCATTCTAGTAATCATACGTGTTTTTCTAGGCCATATCTCTCTTTCTATATATATATATATATATATATATATATATATATATATATATATATATATATGTGAGATTAGCCAGCCACGCTACCTTGGTTTCAACCTTTCGGTATCTTCATGCGATCCGGGCTAAATAATTTCCTAACGCTTTATTATTTAAAAATAAATAAACGCACAAGGCGAAGCGTAATGGAAGGGGAGGAGAAAACAAGCTTATTTAAATTGTATCGGAGGGGGGGTTATGTGAAGTACATATACTTTCATCCTGGTATATACGAACTCAAAAGGAACTTTTTTGTGTGTATGCATCGTGTCATTATATTTATTCATTTATTTCGTGACCCCAAAAGTTTCTGAATCTCACCATGGTCGATTTGTTAGGGGGGAGATTTTCTGATGTTATCGATCCCAGAGTGCAGCACCTTTGGAAAGTGTCTGAAAACCATACCACGAGTTGACCCAAGTCTTATGATTGAAATTGGAGCCCTCGACAGCTGTGCTATCGCAAAAAATCGTGGCCGAGGGCTTGAGTATGGTGGTCTTGTTCAAATTGCTGATCACGCCAGATAACACAATCTTTCCCAGAATCTGTAACTAAGTCTGCATAGCATAGTTGCAGTATAAACCATAGGTGGACTGTGGGTGTTGAATAAACAAAAAAATGCGCCTGAGCAAGCGTCTGCAATAGGGATTGGTTAGAATAAGTATCCTCGAATACGAGTGGCTATATATATATATATATATATATATATATATATATATATATATATATATATGTGTGTGTGTGTGTGTGTGTGTGTGTATTGACGCGTAGACAGAACTTTCCGCTTAGATTTCATGAATTGAACAACTTCGAAAAATAATTTTGACACTGATCAATACGTGATTCCTTTATTTGTGGGTTATTTTGGAAATATTTACACCTTTATTCAACCAGAGAAAGTAAAATCTATTCATCACGTTTCAAACATTTGCAAAAATAATCGTTTAACATTTTTTTTTATCTAGGTAATCTAATATCTGTTTATTTAATTGTAAACAGTGTTATTTTCGGCTTACATTCGCTGGTGGCGGGGAGGTAAATATTTTCCACCGAGGCTAGTACTTGGTGTTTGGGCCTTTGTCTAAGACATTCATTTGGAACGTCGGTGTAAAACAATGTCCCTATCTTTTTCTTTTGCCCTGGTATCAGACAATGCTTCTGTCTTTGTTTCTCTGCCATACTCTATTGCTGATGACTTGTTCTATGCAAAGATCTCATTAAACTTGAAGTGAATTGACTCTTCTCTCATTCCTTGCAAGGAGACTGTGAAGACAACACAGCAAAAATGTAAGATGACAAAAACTAAAGAATCAAGAAAAAGGGGCGAAAAGTAGGTCAAGAAATAAACAGAGAGGAAAAGACAAGAAGAGTTGTCCGCCCCTTATGAACCACGTGTAACAACAGACGACAGATGTCACTGTTTTGTTTTGTCAATAATGTTAAGCAAAAAAATCGACACTGAATGGCAAAGCCCCCGTCACCTCAGTATTTCCAGTTCTTTGACAATAGATTATTTGAAAGTCAACATTCGAATACATCTGTTTCATCCATTTTCTGTTCTTTTTTTTTTATAGGATAATTTTTTAAATGTTGTAACATGTGGACAGAACAAATACGACCGATTTCATCAGGCGGAAAAAAAACTGAATAAGGTCAAGCCTGGATGAGATTTTTAGTGCGTAAAAAAATATCGCTTCCAAAATAGACAGAGGTAGGGTTGCCAGACGTGCAACTTTAGAAAGCCCGATGTAAGTAAAACTTTGTATTTCGTTAATTGTGGTTTTGAAGGATACTTTTAAAATAAGACGTGCTACAAATGAGAAAAAATGTCAATTTTATACTTTAATGGCGTTTGGTTTTCAAATGAAGCCAGCTTTAATACTTGTTAATCATATGGAGAGATGAGCTAAAGTGGGTATTAAGTGTGGGTTTGGTTTGGTTTGTTTTACGGCAAATCAACCTCAATGGGTTATTTAATATCGACAACAATTTTACTGCTGGAAATAATTTTTTTTTTTTTTCAAAAAAAGTATTGCTGGTAATTTTTTTAACAATGTATTGCTGGTAATAAATTTTCCAAAAATGTATTGCTGGTAATAAATTTTCCAAAAATGTATTGCTGGTAATATATTTTCCAAAAATGTATTGCTGGTAATATATTTTCCAAAAATGTATTGCTGGTAATAAATTTTCCAAAAATGTATTGCTGGTAATATATTTTCCAAAAATGTATTGCTGGTAATATATTTTCCAAAAATGTATTGCTGGTAATATATTTTCCAAAAATCTACTGCTGGTAATATTTTGTTTCTCCAAAATGTACTGCTGGTAATATCCCCCCCCCAAATGTACTGCTGGTAATATTTTCCTCCCCAAAATGTACTGCTGGTAATATTTTCCCCCAAAATGTATTGCTGGTAATATTTTTTTTCCCCAAAAATGTACTGCTAGTAATATTTTTTTCCCAAAAAATTTATTGCTGGTAATATTTTTTCCCCCAAAAATTTATTGCTGGTAATATTTTTTTCCCCAAGAATGTATTGCTGGTAATATTTTTTTTGCCAAAAATGTATTGCTGGTAAAAATTTTCCAAAAGAGTATTAATGCTATTAAAACCTATTTTTATACTTTCAAAGTGTTTGACGCCCTTTTTTGTTGGTGGGGGGTTAACTATTTGTCCATAGCTGGGACCATGACAGGTGTTACCACCCTGGGTCAGGGTGGACCTGGGAACAACAGCAACTAACAGGTGGTTTCACGCTTCTCACCTCCCCACCCCGATCAGAAGCCTTGCTGTCAGATCTGATAAATTTAGTTTATAGTCATACCCAGTATGCAGATGCAGTTTATCGTTTTACCCAGGACAAATTAAGTGGCGGGGGTAATGTATTGTTTGATAGCTAAGTTATATTCTAATCCTCCACTTTTTTTGTCATAGGTTGCATATATTCTCTTTTCGAGAAAACATGAACGTTCGCCTTCCGAACGTGACACCCAGGTTCAAATCGCACCAGAGGCACTCTTTTAGTTAAGTGACTTCTTGATGTTATCCTCCTGGGGAGATTATCCCCGCCTTTTCGAAAGTGTTTGAAAACCATACAATGTGTTGATCCAATCCTTTTGAGTGAAATTGGAGAGGCGAAACTGCTCGGTGGTTGTAGGAAATCACAAGTCATCTTGACCAAGGGTTTGAATGTGGTGGCCTTGTTCAAGTTGTAGATCTCGCTATATTATGCCCCCCCCCCAGAAACTGTAACTAAGTTTTGCCCGACATAGTTGCTGTAGTATTAACCGTTATCTTCCCCACATATCCGCATAAACTGTGCTTCTTACTCTATAACACTACCTCGAGTGGCTCCTGGGCCTTGTACAGGATGAAAAACACTGTAAAAAAGATATCAAAGGTGGGATCTGGGGTTGTTGAACAAACAAAAATGTGCCTAAGAAGGCGTCTACAACAGTGAATACTTAGCAGCCATAGAATATGCTTGGAAACGCGCAAGCGGCCATTATTAGGCAGGGTTACGAGCTTGGGCTATATCAGAAAGCCCGGTACTCTTAGGGTTAGTTTTAAATAAACTGATCTAACCTGGACTAATGGAAAGAAAATCTGTTTTGAAAAACCTAGCAGCTGTGGGCTTTCAAAAATCGATTAGTTCGCTACTTGTTAGCTAAATCCGGTAACCATAAACATTATATTAACGTTCTAGTTTCCTTGTCTTCTTTTGTTCTGGAATGGCATATTTCAAGTAGATCATATTTGAGACTCGAATTTTATCAACTGATCAAGATCAGAATATGTTGATCAAAATTGATTTGGTTATCGATCCCATCTCAAACATTTACGGGGATGGGGTACTGAAATGTTCTCAGCTCAATCCAATTCCAAAAAAATCTGACCTTCATAATTTTCTAGTGAATCCCTTTTTGCTCAAGCCGATCACAAAAATTTACTTATTGACATGGTAATCCCTGCAGACTGTATTTATCAAATGGAAATTTAAAAAAAAATGTTACATGAAGATATCAATAATTCCAGTTGTGGTTGGGGCACTGGATTTGATGGGAAAAGATTTTAATAGACTCAGTGAAGAGATCCCTGCTAGTCCATGCATTAACCCTAGAACACTAACCATCGGTATATAGTACCAAGCGCAAATTTTCCTATTTTTGATTACAATTTTCAGTACCTGATTTTCTTACATAAATATGTTTAATGTTAACTCAAAGTACAAAGTTTCAAGTGCCTGCATGTAAAATATTTCAAATAAAGATTTATATTTAATATTTTTCTTTTGATATTTTCAAAATCGGGTGATAAAACTATGGTTAGTAGTGGTGTAACTTTAATTGATGGTTAGTATTTTAGGGTTAAAGAAATACATACATTACCCTCACCCTACGAAGGTTCTTTTTCTGTATAAAATATGAATGTGTTTGCATTTTTTTTTTGTTTTTTCTTTTTTTACAAAAATGTTTAGTGCAAATGGATGCCATTTCTGATTTTAGGTCTCTGGTTGTGACCCACAAGGAAATGAGTATACAACAGAAATCAAAGGAGGATGTGGTGGTGATGGTGGTGGTAATAACAATAATCATAGGGTGTATGAAAATAATTGTTTTTTTTTTTCTGACATCCTTCCAGAGATTATTTATGTAAAGATTTTGCTATGACCCACAATATTAATATTATTATTACTAGAAATTAACGTATGTCCAATCTTCGTTTACTTATTTACTCTCATTTCATATACCCATCTAAAGACTCTCAATGATTCCACTATATATATATATACGCGGTACTTATTGGAACGTGCTCGATACCAGTGATAGAGCTAACGTATTCAGTTGTATGGATATGACTGTAACACTGGGTTTCAAACTAATATCCATACGACTGAATATATATATTGTTTTACAAATATTTACTGTAAAGCTTATTTCATGTACATATCTAAAGACTTTCTATAACTCCACTATATGTTTTTAACTATTTCACCCAAGGCATGGAAATATAGCCACTAAGACTCACTCAGTTACTGAATGCAATAGAATATAAAAAAAAAAACTATTAAGGAAAGAGAACAATAAAATAATCGGAATTAAGAAGACAGAAAATAATGATTGACATTGTATTTAAAATTTTGAAGATCAAAGTACTTCCAGTGTACACATGAGGATATAATAATAAAATTAATATGTAATTAATAGGGACCCCCACTAAAACGAAATACCTAATGTTCAAAATTTTAAAAAACTGAAAAATCTTTCTTGAAGCTTTTATTTTAGCTTTAATTTCAAGCTAAGAGATTAAATTTAATATTTCCAATAAGCAAAATACTTTGCTGTACTTAAAAAAAAAAAAAAAAAAAAAAAATTAAATTGACTGGAAAAAAGGATTTTTCCCTTTTTTCTAAAATAGCTGAATAGCAGCTTTTTTGTAGTCGTCTTTCATCGCAATGTAATTCTCTTAATTAAAAACCTCCCAAAAATAAAATATATTCTTCTGAGACTTTATTTGAAGAATATTAGCTGAAATTCAAGTATAATTAATCTGATTTGAAAAAAAAGAGTATTTACTGTAAGTGTAAAATAACACAGAAATGACATTTAAAACAAACAGTAATTGTGTTTTTAATCGACAGTAGCCATGTTTACATGATTGGTGAGCGATAAAAAGTGTTCAAACCTTTATTGTTGTTCTACGGAGACCTTATCTGTTGGAATATAATTTAAGAAAATGATGGGTGAGCACATTTTTATATAATTTTTAAGTACACACTTATCTTAAGAATGTTGGAAAATATTCACTGTATTCTAATTTTAGGAATGTTGACTTTAAATTTACTATAGCCATCACTCTTATTTTCTGATAATGTCGTGTATGGTTCGCCGTAATTTAAAATACACATAAAAAAATAAATAAATATTATTTTAAAAATTTTGGTGTAAAAAGATTGTATTAAGCTTTTCAATTTTTGATTAATAAATACAGTTTTCACTTAATAACAATATCACCCAACACAATTAAAGTAATGCAGAATTTTAAAAGATTTATATAAAAATTATTATAATAAATGATTATAATTAAAATTTATAACGAACTGAAAACAATTATTGTAAAAATTTATTACTCATCGAAATTTTTTTCTTACAATAGTGTCCGTAAGAAATGAATTATGTCTTAAGAAATAAAAGCTTAAAAATAAAAGCTTTTCTAATTAAATAATGTCATAGTTTTAATTCATTTTTTATTTTTATTTTAAATTCGGAGCAGATTTTCGGGAAATGAGTAGTAGTTTGTAAACAAAAATTGAGATTTACTTTCTCCAAGAAGTTCTGTTTTTAAATAATAAAGTAAATTTTGCGAGTAATATTTAATTTCACGAAATTTTATGAAATTAAGTATGTGGTGTGTGTGTTGGGGGGAGAAACATATGTAAAAAAAAAATTTTTACCAATATTTAAAAAAAAAAATTCGAAAATAATTTAATTCATTTGTGAATAAGTCCTGAATGTTTCATTAAAATCTGACAATTATTTGATTTCTGCAAAAATCACTAAATGTTTTTCACCGGAAAAAAGGCGCTAAAATCTAATTGTAAATATTAGATCGAACGCTGATGCAAAAAAAAAAAAAAATACAATATTTTTTTTACTAAAATTTCGAGAAATAATAAAAAAATAGTTTGGTCTTGCCTCAAACAAACATATTTTTTTTTTATTAAGTTTGGAGCCTTTTTTTTTCCATCATGCTATGACGTTTATTTGTCACCGTCGTTTTCAACATATGAAAGTCTTTCAGTTCAGTTTTTTTGGTTTATCTTGCGTATGAGACAACAATCCTACACGGGATTTGCAAACACGAATCCACACGAGGAACATGCCGAAAGGTTGACCGTCAAATACACTGATGTATTGGTCCGAGATTTAGTGTTAATTTTTAATTCTCTCAGGTGGATGAGACGATTCTTTTCAAAGTTAGTTATACCTCGGTAGCAGGTGTTTCTCCAGTTTGCTCGGTTTTCAACAGCCAGTTTGAACTCCTCTCTAGGGATATTTGCAGCATTTTAATTGTATTTGAGTTTGTCCTTTAAACGTAACCAAGGACGGCCTACATTACGCTTACCATGAAATATATTATTATATATATATATATACGCTGAAATAAACAAACACTGAAATATTTTTAAAAAATCCTACACGTTAAAAGTGCTCAATTTCAAGTAGGAAAATCAAACTTGCAGAGCGATTTAATATTTTAAAAAGATAAAAACGCTGACCGTCAAGGTCTCGTCACGTCGTTTTTTCAGCGAATAAACCACCTGACGAGACCTTGGCGGTCGATACCACGGTAAAGTTTCGGTCAGTGTTTTTATATTTTATATATATATATATATATATATATATATATATATATATATGTGTGTGTGTGTGTGTGTATTAGCCATAAGAGACATATTAGTAACGTTTGAAAAATTATTATTAGTACTTCGCTGGGAATAACTCAACATGCCGCGTGTGTCGATTAAAGCGCAGTAAACGTTCCAGTCTCATCCGTCACATGTAAACCCACAAGCTAGCTGATGAGGCATTGCAAAACAGGCCAGGCTCTTTACAGAACAGTTTAGTTTGCCGCGTTTGCAAGTAAGCATTTTAGGCCACTTGTTGGCTTCAAGAGCTATTGCCGTTCTCACGAAAACTAAAACCATGAATCAAAATTGTCAGCAATGGTCATCCTATATGTATGCGTGTATATCGTTCCAATGTTCTTCAAGCATAACTTCTTCCAGTAGAGTCGTTTAGAAAGCATACACGGACTGAAATTAGTTTGATTTTGTTTAGCGGCATATCAACACCTCTATGGGTTATTTAATGCCGGGATCTAAGTATTTTGAACATAGTTTTATAGTTTCATCTGTAGATAAAATGTATTGTTGGTTATTTTGGTATAAAACCTATTGTTCCCAATTCTGCTATAAATATATATGGTTGGTATTTTTACTATAAAATGTATTTTTATACTTTAATAGTGTTTGAGGAGGTTCACTATTTGCCCATAACTGGGGCTCTAACAGGTGTTACCATTCCAGGTCAGGGTGGATCTGAGAACTACAGTAGTTAATAGGTCCTTCCATGTTACTCAAAACCTACAGTCTCCCGATCAGAGGCCTTGCTGCCGGATGTAGTTTATCGTCATACCCAGCACACCGAAATTCGTTTGAATCAGTTCAAGTTGTAGGCATTAGAATATCGCAGTTGGAACTTGAGACACACTCTTGAGTTCATAATGCCCAGAATGGAAACTAAGAATTAATAAAATCTCTTGAAACGCATCGCCATGAATTACTTTTATTTTTTGCATCTTTAATTTTCTCTCCCTGATCTCACTGAATATGTCTCTCTTTGTTAAGCGAGACAAATATTCAGAGAGATTCATGTTGAGTATCTATTATATGTCTAGTGCTTGCATTCAAACTTACACTCGACTAATTAATCGATATTTAATTCGATTTCAATAGACAAATGCTCAATAGAAAAGAACGGACGAAAACTCAGAAAGATGTATTGGAATTGAATAACATTTATCGATCTCACCTCCCAGGAGAATCTCAAGTTCTCTCAAAGTTCAAACTCTTCTTGAGTCTTAAAATGAAACTCAGTAAGATTTAGACTCGTGGCTGAGGTAGTTGTGCATTGCACACTGGTTTCAGCAGTCGGTGTTTGAATACTGATTTTACAGACAAGCAGGCGGGTTCCACTTTCTTTTTCTTTTCATGTGCCGTGTCCCTTCAGGACGTAGGCGATCATGACTCTCCAATTTCCGGTTATCCGTTGTAGCTCTCAATAAGTTTCGTCCCTTTGACACCTCCTCCAGATCACGTTCTGCTATCCACTTGCTTAAGCCTGCCAGGTATTTCATACGTTGCTTTCTCTCGTCTCTCTTTCCCTCTATTCGACCTGTGAGTATTAGATGCTCCAAGCCCTCATTTCTCATTACGTGCCCCAGAAACTTCAGCTGCATCTTCCTAAGTAGCCACAGCATCGTTTTCACATTATTTGTTGCCGTAACTATTATCTTAATCGATCAAAGTTTATTCATTAGGTCCTCACTGATTGCTTCCTTATTATGGCCTTGCGCCAGACTTAATTATACAGGATTAATAACCATAATCAATGTTATTAATGCAGATAATAGATGCCATGGGGATGAAGGAGTAACTTATTTCTCAATGTTGCTGTTGGTCGGGGTTCGAGTCTAGACAAAGTTATAATTTCTTGATCTTTTCAAGGCAGGAAGGCAGTCCTCAATTACGAAAGTGGTTTATTACAAAAAACTCTCCACCCTTCCGCTTGTGTCAGACGAAACGAAACTTAGTCATTATCAACCAACCTTGCAGCTCTACAAGAGGAGGCGGTGAAAACTAGAGAAACATTAAATGCCTTAACGAGTCGAAAGCCCTGAAGTTGTGTTGTCGGTTTTGCTTCACGGTGGAGTTGTGTGTTAGTCGATCTTTACGATTTAACAGAAATTATAAAGAAGACTTAATTGAGCTCGAAATAAAAAAAAGAAGACTTTTGACTTTAAAAGACAAACGAAAAATAAATTCAGGATCCTTTTTTGATTTCTGAGAAAACAACATTGGACCTTTGAGCGGGTATCTGTGCCTACCCGTGCCACAAACCTCTAGATTTTTTCCTCACGTCGAACATTTATCTTTGTTCTATTTCTAAAAATAGCGAAACCCTGGAATCTTGTGTTGGTTGTACACCTTTTCTGAAGATTGCAATTGTTCAATTGTTGTGGCGGTGGCGGCGGTCAAAGAGTCCGGGGGGTGCTTTCAGATAAGCGTGAAGAGTGGATGGGCATTATTGAAGAGGGAGAGATTGATAGATAAATAGATAGATAGATAGATAGAAAGAAAGAAGAAGACGAAGAAGAAGAAACACAAAAACACAGAAAATGAACCTGAGAAAGAGAGAGAAAACATAGGAAAAAAGAGAGAGATCAAAAAAATGAGAGCGAGAAAGAAGATAGAAGAAGAGAGAGAGAGAGAGAGAGAGAGAGAGAGAGAGAGAGAGAGAGAGACGGACGGGGTAGTGGAGATAAAGCCTGAATATTGAGCAGATAAAGTGAGAGAGAAACGTAGACAGAGAGTCAAAGAGAGTGAGAGAACGAGAATGAATGAGAAAGAGAGAGAAATGAACAAAGAATAAGGAAGAGAGAGAGAGAGAGAGGGTGGGAGGAGATAGAATAAGAGAGATTGGACAGAGAGCCAAGCAAAGGAGAGGAAAGTAGAATGAAGTAGAGAGGGAGAGGACAGATAATCAGATAGAAAGAGAGAGCTACAGAGTGTGAAGATATATGAAAAAAGTAAGAGAAAGAAGTAGAGAGAAAACTAAAAAGAGACAGACAGAAATACAAATCTGAGAGAGGTATATAGAGAGAAATGGAAAGAAGTGGAGAGTAAACACAACAAGAAGTGTGTGTGAGAGAGAGAGGGAGAGAGAGAGTAGTAAATAGAGAAACAAACAAGACACACACGCACACAGAAACGAACTCTAGATAGATAGATAAACCTCATAGAAAAAGAGACAGAAAAGTAGACAGAGAATTAGAGAAGGGAGAGAGAGAGAGAGAGAGAGAGTGGGAGGAAGTGTATGAAAAAAACCTAAGTGAGAGAGAGAATTGAGGAGAAAACTAGAGAGACAGAAATACCGAGAACAAAATTGCGAGAGAAGACGTAGGGAAAAACCAAAGTGAGAGAGACAAGTAGAGTGAAAGAGACATAGTCAGAAATACAAAGAATAAAATTGAGGGAAACAGAACGAGAAGTGGAGAGTAAATTAGAGGGGTGAAGAGAGGGAGAGAGAGTAGAAAAGTAAAGGACCAAACAAAGGAGAGAGAGAGACAGAAAGAGAGAAACGACAGAGAATAAAAAAGAAGATATATATATATATATATATATATATATATATAGAGAGAGAGAGAGGATATAAATATGGGAATGCGTGACATGTCTAAGAATTCTGAAAAGTGAAGAAGGAGCCAATGACGCCATTCTCTTTACTCATTATTCATTGTTATTCTTGTTCACTCTTAACTTTGCAGCCATTCCTTTAGACACCTGGAATAGCTACGTGGTTAGTAAGCTAATCTCCTACTCGGTGGTGGTGGGCATATACTAATGAAGCTTTGTACTGCGCAACTAAACTTTCTCGTCTTTATTTCCTTCAGCCTATCAAGTCCTATCTTCCATGATGCCTGACTTATCGCCTGACAGTTAAGTGTTCCAGATTTAAAAAAAAAAAAAAAAAAAAAAAAAGAAACGAAATAAAACGGCTCACTAGAATTAAAAAAATGAAAGAAATCTCACATACGAAGCTTCACAATTTGTTTATACTGTTCTGCGAGAAATTCCATTAAGACAATCGCAAAATAATATCAATGAAAAAATATTTCCTTATTCCGGATATATTTCTTCAGATTATTTTCTTCGTGATAAGTTCAATTTTTTAAATCATTTTAACCCCAAGCAAGGTGTTAGTGTCACTAAGACACAAGGAGTTATTGGGAGTGAAAGACAACAAGAAGGCGTTGGCAAGGCGAAAGAACAAGAAAAGAACAAAGTTTAGGAAGATAGATGACGAGTGACGTTGCATTTAAATTTTTGAAGTTTTTATGTGGCAGAGAAGCAAGAAAATGGAACAGAGCTCCACAGGTGAGAAGTGCGAGAGAATAAACTATTAGAATAAAACTTGCGGTTACATCTAGCTATTTAAACAGTAAAATGATGAGACCTAATTGCCAATCTAGTTGTACGCTTAAATTCACACAGTCGAAGTACCAACAACAACTGCCGTGAAAATATTTATAGAAAAAACAGAGGGAAGCCACGGCATGTCGGTGAGAAAGTGACTGAAATCGAGATGCCATGTCAGGACCTTCTTTGAATTTTGTCAAGAATCTAGAATTTATTAAATTTAACAAGTCTTTCCTCAGATTTCATGTTTGAAGCAAAGAAAATCAAAGATGGCGACACTTGTGTGGAAGAAGAACGAACGCCATGTTAATGCCATCACTTTACACTTGGAAAAGAAAACCGCACAGGCCATTACGCCAAAATCAAGTCACAAAAGAGGAGAATGGTGTAAAAATCGAATCTAAAATGTGTCCATCTTGATTTACAATATATATTTAAAAAAGGTATGGTTGTGTTATGATTTTTGTACAAAATGTTTCCTCAGTGTTCTTCACCATAAAACAAAACGGAAGAAATACAATATTAATAATGTCGACAATGCTTCATTTAATAAAAACCAACTCAATATTATATTACCATTACTAATACGACTAGCGGGAATAAAGCAAGTGAATTGATGAGAAAAGAAATCTGAGCTAAAAATGAATAATGCTTGCTGCATCTAATAAATATAAAATATTAGTGCCACAAAAACACTATCAGTTTAAATAAAGCAAGTGAAATTAAGATGAAAGAAATAATCTTTAAATATTAATAATGGTTGACAATGCTTCATTTAATAAAAAGCATCAACGTAATATTTCTGCTAATATGACTCGGGTAAAAAAAAAAAGCAAATTAAAATAAGATGAAAGAAAAGCTAATCAAACATTAATAATTTTTGACAATACACCCTTGTATAAATTAAATGAAACAAAACGAAACGAATAATTCTATTATTTACTTTTTTTCGTATTTTTCCAATGAAACATGACTCAGTGCACATGTTAGTACTTCGTATGTCCATTCCACGAAGTCATTCATTGCAGGTTGACCGCAGATTCTCGACTGGATTTAAATCAAGAGAGTTTCCGGGCCAGTCTATAGTACTTCGATTTGCTCATTGGTACGGCTTGCCATTGTGTTTGTGCAGCGTTACAAATTTTCGTACATTTTCTTGGAGTAACGTCCATCGCAGACAATGGTCGCAGGAGAACTAATCGACAGTCGAGACAATAGTGTCTGGGCGTGATAAAACTCTACACCCCGAAAATAGAAAATTTCAGAGTATTAAAGTTGATAGGTATTTGTTTAGTAGACAAATCTATTGCTCTGGCTATTCTCGATCCTGTAGGTTTGATATTGAAATTGAGGCGAAATAACGAAAAAGAAAAAGGTAAAATAGAAGTTAAAATTTATTTGATACAAGATGCAGAAGAAACACCTTCCACATAACAGTAAGATATTAGCTACAGGTCCCGAGAGAAATACCCCCCCCCCCAATTATAATGGTAAGTCATTAGCTAGATGAAGATACCATTGTCACTTGCCTAAGTCTACTATTATCACACAGTATACACCTGGTAGGTATTTCTACCGCATTCTGTGTAACAATATGTTCATCTCTTGATGTTTGCGGTTATTATCAAGAAAAAGAAGTTTTTTTTAATATGCATCTCTGTATTATAGACCAAACATCACATATAATAAGTGGTAGGGAATTCCCTGATGCCTACAGTTGCTAGCTTTGTACTTCAAAATGATTTTATTTAGTATTTACGTAGCTTAGCTTCGTATAATAAAAAAAATAAAATAGTAGAAAATTTGAGATAAGAAGAATATATTATGCCCCATTATTCTGTCCGTCTTTAAAATCAACGTTCGAAATTCTACACAGCTTTATTCCAAAGGTAACGTGACACTGTTTACTAAATACACTGTATTATTCATTATATATATATATATATATATATATATATATATTTGAACCATTCTTGATGCGACTCATTGGTATTCAGTAAGACTGTAAACCAATGGCCAAGATGATTGATTCAATTTGGTGAACATCGGCGTAAGGGGGCCAGAAAGAGGACATTGCACCGAACAAAAAAGGTCAAAGCTCGGGTTCATACGGGTTTGACATTTAGATTACGGGGTGAAATGTCGACCGGATGGAAGGGAGGATTTTATAATCGACTCTTATTTCCTCACTTTTGGAAAGGTGGTTGATCATGGAAGAAATTATTTTATTCACATTTCGTACTGTGAGTACGCGTATAACTTGAGACTTTTGACAGCATTAGCAGTTTGAGGAAGTAAACAATCCGATTTAGTCATAAAAATGTTAAAATTGATTCTTTTTACTTTGAACAGAATTTTTTAGAAGTTCGACCAATGATTTCGGAAGAAATGAGACTTGATAGAGTCCAAAAGCGTCCCAGCGTCTACGTGGATGAAGAATTATTCCCCACCCTCTAATCTCTCTGCCACAGGCGGGATGTAGCAAGCCTACCGCTGTTTTATGGCTACTTCCACGGAAAGTGTTCGGACGAACTACATTCCCTGGTATCACCAATTCAAAGCTTCACGACAAGGACTCGCCATGCCACTTATATAGTAGCAAACTACCCACATCCCCTCCGTATTTCGTTGGCGAGAAGTAAGTTCCACTCAAACAGCTTCTTCCCGCAACCCACAGCTCTGTGGAACCGACTCTCAAGAGGGTGTTTCCACGATCACTACACTCTTGTTGTTCAAGGCTAGGGTTAACCGTTATCTTCCACTCCTATCCGCACAAATTGCCTCCTAAATGTAACACTCTACATCGAGTGGCTCCCGGGCCTTGTAAAGCGTAGACATTATTGTAAATAATTGTTTTAAAAAAAATGGAATAATAACCTCGAAGAAGAAATTTCCGCAAGCTCTTTAAGAATGTGCGTCATTTGCCTAAATGCCGACACAAGATTTAGAGACGGGGAAAACAGGGGGTGTCATGCCACAGATTCAAATGATCAGCTTAAAGTGTTTATGGAATTAAATATGCGCCAAATTATTCGAGGAATGGGTTCTAAAATTAAATGTTTCAATTTTCGGATATCTGAAGTAAATTGTAAAAGAAAGAAAATATTGACAATTGGTTAACACATGGATTCAGAAAATTATCATGAAACATCGCTGTTGCGAAATAAGCTGGATGAAAACGCCGAATTGTGGATGAAAAATGCTGTCGCATCAACTGATTCATTGGATAGTAACCTAAAACAAACATGGACCCTGAACGACAAACAGAAACGGCCGAGGCATTGACGAACTATCATGAAGCAGCAAAGCATTTTCCGAAGTCATTGTTTGCCCAACAAAAGATTATGGTTACCGAATGTTAGACTGTGGTAGTTAGGGTCCTCTACAATTTTCTCCTACACGAAAGGAATATCACTATTAAAATTAGCCGTCACGTTTTAGAAGCAATGCATAGAAATTGTATGAAATAAGGAAGACATTATTCAAACGCTCCATGAAAATGCTCGGCCGCCATATTGCACAAATGATAAAAGCTCAATGCATCATATTTTGAAGGTTTGCCTCTTCATTTCCCAAGTTTGTCAATAACGGATTTTCATTTTTTTTTTCAAACATTTAATTGCAAAAGGAACCTAAAGGCTTCCTTAACTGAGAAGATACTGACGAAGACTTTTTGGAATCGATATCCCCCAAATTCTACCCTAAATTTAAAAAAATCATCTCTCCCTATAGATGTAAATATCTCATATTTCTACTAAAAATGTGGAACAAAATTTTTGTCGAATACTCTTCACATTCTAGCATTTGCTGCGAGGGCTTTCGAAAGAACGATTTACTGAAATTTCTCATCAAAATTTGGTGCATTTTATTAATGTTGGCTTAGTCTGCCACAAAATCACAGGAATAGGATTCTTACTGAAAATCAAACTCACGTTTTTATGTGTGATAAATTTATGGTTGGTTTAAATAGTTACAAAACCAAAAAAATCAACTTTAAACTCGAGTCATGTTCTTAAATAGCCTCATCAGATCGAGACTTTCATATGGATGGCATGCATGGCACCAAAACCGTTCAGAAATATCGAAACTCTCAGCTGTATACAACCACTTGGCTTTGGTTTGGTTTGTTTTACGGCATATCAACCTCAATGGAATACTTAATACCGAAAAGATTTTTGTTGATGTTAATAAGTTTAACAAAAACGTATTGCTGGTAATTTTTTTTTTCAAAAATGTATTGCTGGTAAAAATTTTTTCAAAAAAAGTATTGCTGGTATTAAAACCTATTTTTATACTTTCATAGTTTTTTGATCCCTTTTTTTAGGTGGGGGGGTAAAAATTTACCCACAGCTGGGACACTGACAGGTGCTACCACCCAAGACCAAGATGGACCTGGGAACAGCAGCAATTAAGAGGTGGTTTCACTCTCCTCAAAACCTCCTGATCAGATTGTTGTCGGATGTAGCTTATCGTCTTACCCAGGACGACAACCACTTCCTCAGATTAAGGGTGAAAAAAAGGCTTTGAGCGAGAGAAGCCTGAGATTTTTGGCAAAATTCATACTTCTTTGAATATTGTGGATTGGTCTTACAAAAACACAAAGAACAGTACCAAATAACAGAAACCCCATCACATAAGGACTAACAACAGCAACAACAACTAAAATGGATGTCACATGTAACTCAAAGAGAAAATAATGACATAATCAAGATGTTGACATTCCACACTACTTCAAATAAAAGATGAAGAAAATCCCATCAATACAGGAAAGATCGAGCACAGTTACTGTACTTAAGAAACCTATTTTTGTGAAAAATTGTTTTTTGAGAAATATTTTATAAACTCCAACCAAAAGTATTGCTGCTTACTCGGTCAGTGAATGTCAATTTTTTTTTATTTGTAGGGACATGATTAGTAAGCAAACCGCTTGACCGGTCATGTAATCTTTAACAGCCAAACAGTGAAGCCGATTCAGTAGTGAAGTCAATTTTGGGGATCTAGAAGAGACATGAAGAGAAGATGATTCATTGACACGTGGGGAGAGCGTAACTTCTTGCAACATGGTCTGCTGTATTTGTAATTAAGTACACACGTCTTGTAAAATTCGCACGCTTTTCTTCTCTGGTAACACATTTCTACGCTTTGATAGCATGTACTCTTTCTAGAAAATGAAACCTTTATGTACTTTCTTCCGTCTTCGCCCAAGCCACCTTCAATTTTTATTCTTGATGTTGGGAAAAATATCTCTACATAAGGAAAATTTCTACTAAGGCCGCGCTCATATATTTGGTCAATCCAACATTACAAATCAGGTTTGGTTTGGTTTGTTTTACGGTATATCAACCTCAATGAGTTATTTAATGCCGACAAGATTTTTATTGCTGGTAATATTTATTTTCCAAAAATGTATTGCTGGTAATATTTTTTTCTTAAAAAATGTATTGCTGGTAATATTTTTTTTCTTCAAAAATTCATTGCTGGTAATATATTTTTTCTTCAAAAATTCATTGCTGGTAATATATTTTTTCTTCAAAAATTCATTGCTGGTAATATTTTTTTCTTCAAAAATTCATTGCTGGTAATATACTTTTTCTTCAAAAATTCATTGCTGGTAATATTTTTTTGCGGGTAATAATTTTTCCTGAAAAATTAATTGCTGGTATTAAAACGTATTTTTACACTTTCATAGTATTTTGACCCCAGTTTGGGGGTTAACTATTTGTTCACAGCTGGGACCCTAACAGGTGCTACCACCCCGGGTCAGGGTGGACCTGGGAACACCAGCAATTAAGAGGTGGTTCCACGCTCCTCAAAACCTCCTGATCAGAGGCCTTGCTGTCGGATGTAGTTTATCGTCTTACCCAGGACGTGGATAAAGTTTATCGTCATACCCAGGACGGATTACTAATCAGAGAGATAAGCTTAATTGTATGACAAATCTCTGCGGTGCTAAGTTATTTTAACCTCTATTGTTAAAACCTTAATTCCTTATTAGTAACAGACTCCATAGGTTGCGTGTCAACAATTCAAGTTTTCTTTTATTTACACTCGGACTAATATCCTCATCTTTTTTTTTTTATTATTATCACAATATTTCAGACATTGTGCTCTCGGGTCTTCTTCAGGACTGTCGATCTGGGTAACCTTCAGGGTATTTTCGGATAGATTAGTTCTGCTCTTCATGTTTACGGCTATCTTCTCTTCTTTTTTTTAAATACGGATCAGTTATTGACAATTCTGTTTCCACTGACACTAAATCTGTACTATCCGGTTATACACCGGTTCTTGGACGATCAACGAAGTTAGTACCTAGATAGCTGACTACTTGGGAATACTTGGTAACGTAAGCTTGGATGTGCGGGTGGTGTAATGGATATCGGCTCGGAATTGGAGAACGATGAGCAGAATTCCAATTCAACTCGGGCTCATTATATTCACTTACGCGCAAATACCTTCGGGAAAGGTATGAATACATATTTCCCCAGCTATGGGTTAATAAGTTGGATTTGTATCAGTAAATCATTATTATCTCCAAAACATTCCTATCATCTAAAAATATTTTCTGGATTTAAATAACATGCAAGAGGTTGATAAGCTGTAAAAAATCAATCGATGTACTATCCAGTCCAGAAAATAGACCAGATGATTAAAGTGTTGGTTCGTGAATTTGGTGGTATAGTAATTGTGAGCGAATAGAATATTGCTATGGCAAGGAACGACATGGTGGGTACCCATGTGGCTATCCAGCGCGGATCGAATGTTGCTATGGCAAGGAACTACTTGGTGGGTACACATGTGGCTATCCAGAGAGGATCGAATGTTGCTATGGCAAGGAACGACTTGGTGGGCGCCCATGTGGCTATCCAGAGCGCGTAAGGAAATGCGTTGCCTTTGCTTTTTTATCAGCTGCTTTTGTAAGCATTATTTTTTCTATTTCTTTATTATTGCCGTTTTTGATTAAAAAAAAATAGCAAAATACGTGGACAGCAGCAGCAGTTGTAGTAGTAGTAGTAGTAATACTAGTATCAGTAACGATATAGTTAGAGATATATTATACTTATCATTGTTATTTTAAATCATTGTCCTTTGTTTCTTTTGTTTATTATTAGTATTTTTTTTCTACGACCAGGTAGTCTTTATTTATTTATTTATTTATTTATTCAAAGACTGTTGGTATTTTCCTGTGGTTTCTTTTTATTGCATTTCTATCGTTGTCAGCCACGCCCCGCCTCGACGGATGCATGTGCATTTCACACTCTCCAACCAGTGCCAGTTCTCCTGCAGTATCCTACCCCACCCCCTAATTTTTTTGTCGAAAAACCTTCTGTTGAATCGAAGCTATTATTCCAACACCCCTCGACCCTCGATAGAGAGCAGTTTTTAAACTGTGCATTAAAAGTTCTCAAAATAAACTAATCTTTTAATGGAAGAGAGACAATCTTGGCGGCTAATCCTCAGGGTTTGTTTGATCCGGCCGTCACCTTCCAGAGGATGAAATCTGAACGCTGGGGGTGGGGGGAGTAGGATGGCGGATTGGCTGGCTCTCATGGCCTTCTCCAGTCGGAAACCGTTGCAACGAGAGGCACGAGCCCGGTACACAATTGGTATATGACTGCCTGTTCACGATGAAGAAGTCAGTATAGCGGATGGAAGGAGGGTGGAAAGGGAGGGGGGAAGAGAGTGGGGTGGGGAGATAAGAAAAGGAAAGAGAAAAAAAAAGCAGGACGAAACAAAGAGACGGGATAGAAGAACGTAATCCGCAAACATATTTTATTAAGCTCACCATTATTCTGAATTAATGAGGGAATATTAGTTAAGAAGATTGTAGCGCGTCAATTTTCCAAACGACGAGAGCCTGCTTCCTACGTAATACTGATAGTAGCGGAAATAGGCAAATATCCTACTCGCGAAAAGCAAAACAAAATTAGCGAGCAGAGTTCGAATACTGGCTTGGGCTACATGCGTTCTGTTCGAAATAATGCTTTTGAGAAAGGCATGGCTCTAATTCTCCCTGTGTATTTTCTTATCGCCAGATATTGTGAAAACAGTTTTGTAACGATGAATGACAGTGAAATTGATTAATATTTAGACACTCGAGCGAGGCATTTTTCGTATAACGATCAAAATGAAGAAAACAAAAAATAGAAACATTATTAATCTTAATGGGAACCAGACTTTAAATTTCCATTTTTGGAATAAAGTTATCAAAAATTAATTAAAAAAAATTTAAAAAGTCAATAAGGAAGGTTGAATAGACCTGGTACAAATAAAATTAACCCTATGAAAACTTGGATAGGAAAATTTTGTTATTCGGCCTTCGTATTTATATCAAGAGAAAAGGAATAGAGTAATGGAAGGACGGATGGAGAAAGTGAGGGATGACCAATAGATAGAGAAGGAAAGAAAGGTCGGACAGATGAAGAAAAGTGGACAGACAGAAGAGAGGAGGGGTACATAGATCGATGGATGTAGAAAAAGAAGTTGACGGAAGGTTGGAGAAAGAATTGGACAGGGAAGAGAAAACTGGAGGATAGAGAAAAAGTGGGTGGACGGACGGATAAAGAGTAGACGGATGGAGAAATGGAGGGTGGACGAACGGACGGATGGAGAAAGAGAGGGTGAGCAAACGGACAGATGGAGAAAGAGAGGGTGAGCAAACGGGCGGATGGAGAAAGAGAGGGTGAGCAAACGGATGGATGGAGAAATGGAGGGTGGACGAACGGACGGATGGAGAAAGAGAGGGTGAGCAAACGGACAGATGGAGAAAGAGAGGGTGAGCAAACGGACAGATGGAGAAAGAGAGGGTGAGCAAACGGGCGGATGGAGAAAGAGAGGGTAGGCAAACGGACGGATGGAGAAAGAGAGAGAGTAGGCAAACGGACGGACAGATGGAGAAAGAGAGGGTGAGCAAACGGACAGATGGAGTAAGAGAGGGTGAGCAAACGGACAGATGGAGAAAGAGGGCAGACGTATGGAGAGAGTTAGGGCAATCGGATGGACGGATGAAGAATGAAAGTGCGGGCTGACTTGGATTTTGACGGATGGAGAAAGAGAAGACGGGTGGACCGGCGGATGAAGAAAGGGAGGGCGAGAAGATGGGAAGAGTTAAGGTGGGAGGATTGACGGATGGACAGAGAGAGAGAGAGAGAGAGAGAGAGAGCGGGTGGGCAGGCGGATAGAGAGTGGGAGGTCGGGTGTATGTAAAGCGTTAGGATGAACAAATAGACAGATGGAGAAAGTGAACGTGGGCGGATTGACAGAAGCAGAAAAAGAGAGCGGAGGGATGAACAGATGGAGAAAGAGAGGGTGGAGGGATTGACGGATAGAAAAAAAAAAGGAGGGCGGACAGATAAATTGATGGAGAATGTGGATTACTGAACATGGAGAGATGAATATACAGCTCGGGGGAAGCAGGAATTTTTATGATCAGATAAAAAAATACACCAGATGTTTTGGTGGCCAAAGAAGCTAAGATGGAAGAATGTTTTCATTTTGTTGCTGTTATTATTAATGGTCAAGAGTAACGAAGAATGTTCAAAAATTTAAAAAATGTCATTGAAAGCCATTTTATAAACAAAGGATTCCAGGAAGTGATGAACGTTTCTGTGTAATTTGTTTGAATTGAGATTCGGAACTTAGACTGCTTTCTTTACATATGACCATAATAAAAGATAAGAAATAAAAAATTAATAACTTTTGCATTAAATAATACAAAAAGCGAAAACATTCATATATGTGTGTGTATATATATATATATATATATATATATATATATATATTGATGTAATAGGAAAGAAGAGTTAGATTAATGATCCAATGTCCTTTAGTATTTATGATTTTATTTAAAAAACAAAAAAATCAGTGCTCGCTACAGAAGTAGAGCTTAAATTATAATTATTTTTATTTAAAAAAAAATGATTCCCTTGCGACACAATCATATATTTAAAAAAAAAAATCATATTTAATACATATATATATATATGAAAAATTTCTCAAAGTTAACCTGTAGAAAAAGACAATAGGAAAACGCGTCCGCTAATAATGCAGTTTTCCTATTATCTTTTACCTTTACACACACATTATATATACGGCCATCCCGTCCAGTGCTTTCTACATTGTGTTGAGGATTCTTCTAGACTTGATGAATTACTATAAATGATTATTCAAATACCCTTACAATTGCTATCACTTTATATATATATATATATATATATATATATATATATATATATATATATATATATATATATATATATGTGTGTGTGTAAAAGACTTTTTTCGCTTTTTGTTATATATATATATATATATATATATATATATATATATATATATATATTTCCGTTTCTCTACGTCTACCCGCGATGTGTTAACAGCCATTACTGAATTTTCTGTCAAACTTTAGATAAGAAGGGCGAAGGCGTTCGACAGGGTTTTCTATGCTGACCTTATACACAAGCTTAAGAGTTACTGTCTCTCTAGACGAATATTTCGAATATTTCGCTAAATCCAATTGTTGCTAACAAATCCTGTAATGAAGTTAGTGTTGAATGGACACGTTTCAAGTTCATTTTCAGATTAATGCAGAGGTTCGCCAGGGCTATATCCTCGGACCTACGCCTTTTCTGTTCTTCATCAGCGACTCTAACCGATACAGTCATTCCCAACTAGGTATCCATTTACTACTGCCTTACACCTGTAGCAAGTTTGGCAAATGCGACAAAATGAAACTGGCAACTGCTCTCGGAAAGGGCCTTAAATCTGATGCTAATCTCCTGGAGAGCAACACTTTGCAATTTCTTGGGTTCACGATTTCCTCTAACATAAAGTGGGGTGATTATATTGAATCAATTTGCTAGGTTTACTGATAGGGTAGTTGGTACACTGTGTCTTCTAGTCAAAATCCATTTTGCACATTTATAAATCTACCATTCGTCGATGTATTGAATATTGTTGCCGTATCTGGTCTGGTGCTCCGACTATATATCTCAAGATTCTTGACAAGTTTTAAAGAAGTGTTTGCTTTGTAATAGATCTTGACTGGACATCTCGACTTCAGTCACTTTCTCACCGTCGTGATATGGCTTCCCTCTGTCTTTTCCACAAATATTCTCATAGCAATTGTTCTGATGAACTTTTATCTTTAGTGCTTCGATTGCATGGCTTTAAACGTGTTACTAGATTGGCAAAATAAGTCTCATCGTTTTACTGTTGAATTAGGTGGATGCAACCGACTGTCAGTTCTATTCTAATAGTTTCTTTTCTCGCACTTCTCACATGTGGAAGTTACTTCCGATTTCTTGCCTCTTAAAATCTTCAAAAGTTTAAATGCAATGTCAATCGCCATCTTCTGTCTTCCTCAATCCTGTTTCTTTATTTTCGCTTTTTGCATTATTTTAGGCAAAAATTAACAATTTTTATTATTAATTATTATTATCTCTTACTTATATTTTATGAATAGATGCGTATGGATATACGTTTTTATGTGTGCCTGTATTTATATTTTTATATGAATACGATTGAGTAAAGGTTAATATGTAGATAGAAATTGTAAAAAAATATTTGTATGTACCTTTATATATCTATATAAATATGGATGTATATACTTATATATTTAGTGTTGTGGGGCAGCAGATCATTATTTAAACATTTATTGTTAAATATAACAGACAACAAATGTCTATTAAGTTTGATCAGGAGCCGTTTTAAACTTCGTATATTTGCTTTAATTTCAGTTGAAAATAAAGACAAAAATTGTCCAACATTTTTGAGTGAATATTTCATGAACAGTTTTTTTTTCAGAATAACAATGATTTTTTTCAGATACAAGTTCTACTATTTAACCCATATCTGGCGGGGAGGTAAAGGATTCGTACCTCTCCTAAAGGTATTTGCGTGTATATAAATATAACAAACCCAACTAGAATTCTAAATCGGCTTACACCACCCGCACACCCCGGAATAGAAACTGATTTTTTTCTTGAAGTTAGAACAAAATTGAACAGCCAAAAACATTCGCTATTTTGCTGCAACAAAGATATATCCACAAAAAAACATTACATCACCTAATATAGATAGGCATCCTTTTATTTCGGGATATAGTTATAGCGCCCAGTTTGGTCAAAAATAAGTCGTTTGGGTGCAAGGTTTAAGTGACCTATCTCTCCAGGGCGCAGGCATAAGCAATGGTATATAATATAGATGTTTACTCTGTTTATTTTGGGACTATTGTCCATACGTTCCTTGTTGTTATCACAACATAATATAAATATATAAAAGTAATATAAATAGTGTAAATAATGATAACTCCTCATCACAGAAATACCATAGATAATATCTTTATTTTCTCAGTAATGCCTTTTCCCTGGTTTTTAATGTACACTGTGCGCGTAAAGTTGCTAAAACAAATTTTATATTATTTTTTTTAACTTCGTCTTTAATCATAATATTTGTTTTTGTGTAGAAAGTGGCCAACAGTAAGAGACGGAGTCTGGTAATTTTCAGTGGACAGGTATAATGAAAAAAACCTTTCATCGACTCACCTCAACTGGAGTCTTTATCGCTAAAATTTGTTCCTTTTCAATTCCTTTTAATGTATTTGTTTCATAAAAAGTACAAGAGTATCATAAAGGCCAATACAAGTTACGAGAATACAATTTTTTTTTATAGAAACACGAATGAAAATGGCAAAGAGATAAAAGTAAAACCTAATGAAAACCAGAAGAAATTCAATTGTAATTAATAATGATTAAATCAAAGTTTTATAGTCTTGTTTGGAAGAAGTTTCTGTATTTACACGGAGAGAGTGTGAGAGAATGAGGGTGTGAGAGAGAATGAGGGGGGGGGAGAGAGAAAGACAGACTGAGCTTTCAATGGACATGAGCGAAAGAAAATCAAAATCCCTGACATAATGAAGCAGATGAATCAATCATGTTATTCTTTGCAAAAAAAAAAAAAAAAAAAAAAAAAAAAAAAAAAAAAAAAAAAGAAAACGTATAAGTCTAGCAGAAAATAAAGAAGTGAGAAGATGGAAATTCATAGACGTCGAGAAATCTATTTTCTCCCGCGTTCTGACACGAGTTGTGACGTCAGCAGAAGAGAAAGAGAAAGAATCAAACTAAAG
This sequence comes from Acanthosepion pharaonis, assembly GCA_903632075.3. Classification (NCBI taxonomy): domain Eukaryota; kingdom Metazoa; phylum Mollusca; class Cephalopoda; order Sepiida; family Sepiidae; genus Acanthosepion; species Acanthosepion pharaonis. The sequence goes on from CAHIKZ030001491.1 coordinate 1,223,417, forward strand.
TTACCATGACAACAGCAGATAGTGAAATATGGTACAAACCGCGGGCCATCGTCGCAGCGGGCTTCATTACATTTTACTTATTGTTCATGAAGTTTTTTTTCGAGAGAGAAGGAGAGAGAGAGGGCGGGGTTACAGAAGAAACTAAAAAGATAAAAAACGTACAAATATGAAAAAAAGACGAAAGAATGAAAAGATGAAGTTGAAGAAGAAAGAATGAAAAAAAAAAAAAAAAGGACGAGGGACGAAAAAGAAGAAAAAAAATGGATGAAACAGTACAAAAAGATAATTATAGAATGAATAAAGAGAACGAAAGAATGAAAAAAAGACGACGAAAGAATGAAAAAAAGACGACGAAGTAGAAAGAATGAAAAAATACTAAAATGAAAGAAAAATAGGACGAAGACGAAATAATGAAAAAGAAAAAGACGAAGATGAAAGAATGGAAAAAAACTTAAAAATGAGAAAAAGAAAAAGAAGTAAAAAGAAAACAAAAATGGATCAAGACGTGCAGAGATATTTGGGTTATTTTGAGAGCCGAACCCCCGATTTTGAAATCATCTCAGAAACGAACGCTTCTTCGAACACGTGTTGAATACACGTGTGCCAAATTTCCAGCCAATGGACTTGGGGGCTCCGTGAATGAATAAACATTCATTGGTGTCTTGACTATTTCGGAGAATTCCAGTTTTAATGGTTTTTTTTTCTTCCATATAATGTTGGTTTGAAAAACAGAATCAGGTCAAATAGACCAGGCAAGATTCAATAGAGAAGAAAATTAATTTTCGTTGCCTGTTAAGATGCAATTTGGAGGCCAAGAAAAGACAAGCAGGTTTGACTTAGTGAAAATAAAATAATAAAAGAGAAATATTGATGGACAATTATTTACTGCAGGACAATGGCATTTGGGTTTTTCATTGGTCACTGCATGGATGAAGAAAGAAGTAGAAACAAAGAACACTGGGTGCATGATGAGAGCGTAATTTTGGTTCGAAGTAAGAAGGCCATAAATGGCAAAGAAAATAATAGAGGGAAAAGAAAACAATGGGAAAAAGAGGAGGGAAAAATCAGGTGGAACTGGAGAAAAGAAGGGGAGGAGGAGGAAGGAGGGAAACGGATGGGGGAGGGAAAGAGAGATGGAAGAAACCGAAGAAAAGAGACGAAAAGATGAAAAAGTGGTGGCGGTGGGAGATAGTGAAAGATATGATCGAAACAAGAAGAGAGAGAGGTTGAAATTTCGGAGGTAAAAGAAAGCGGGGGAGGGAAAGATGAAAATCCAAGAAGGAAGAGAGAGGAGGAGGAGGAGGAAAGAGGAAGAAACTAAGAGAAAGATAGGGAACGCTGAAAACGTCGTGGGTAGGGAGTGAATAATGAAAACAAGGAAGGAAGACGGGGGGAGATGAAGAGAAGAGGAAAATAGGGGGGTTGATGAAAAGAAACATTGTTGTTTTTTTACCGTTAAACTTTCTGTTCTTTTTACATGCTTATTAGATTTCAGTTCTTTATTTAGACGTCATATACATTTCCTTTTCAAAACAAAATTACATATTGGAATTTTTTAAATAGAGAATTATCATTAAAATATACTTCACCATTTAGACTAGTGTACTTATCTTGGTTCTCATATTCACAACGTTTCGGTAGTTGTACCAGCGGCATTCTTCAGGTGCTATGTAGCCTAGAAGAAATTTTGCGCCGGGACACTTTATTCAGTTCACTGGGCTGATTATTCTCATTCTGCTTTCGGTAAACTTGGATCTTCATGCCCCCACCCCCCAAAAATGCATTGTTAAAAGGACGGTTTTCCCTTTGGCACCGCTATTATTTTAACTACTTTCACTCCTCGGCAATGTTTATAGTTCTAAAAAAGCGATGATTAGAATTGTAATAAAAGCTAAATATATGATAAAAGGGAATTTATACATTATTTTTCTGTTCTTATGGTTTTTAAAAAAAAAAAAATATTAAACACTATTAGATTATTTGCAAAAATAATTTTTCTAAAAAGTAATGCAATGCCATATTTATCATTTACCAATTTATAAAGAAATAAATGTGAAAGCAATTTTTTATTCATAAATTTATAAAAATTTATTAAATTATTAAAATATGTGAACCAATTATAAAGAAATTCTTATTATTTACCATTTTATAAAGTTCGAATCAGTTGTCAATTTGGCGATGTTTTGCCAACCGTTCCAATAAATAAATAGTGTAAATAAACAATTTAATAAATAAATAGTGTGTATTATTTTAGTTGTCAGTTCTCAAGAATAGAGAAAATATATAAATTCACATTAATGTTTAGGCTATATTCCAATTACAATCACTGCTTTTTAAAACAATAAATATTGCTGAGGAGTAACGGCAGTTAAAATAAGATTGATGTCAATAGAAAAATGTTTCTTTTGACACTACGTCTTTTGCGGGCATGGAGGTCCAAGCTTTCAATGCTATGGGGAAATAACTCATATCAATTAGGGGAGATAACTCGTATCAGTTAATATTCACTCATCTTATTCACAGCACTAATAGATACGGTGATTCAACTCACAGTTGCTAGAAAACTAGAAATGTTTTAACCAACGGTTTAATCCACTAGAATCTTTTGGACAATTCAATGAAGTAATTTTGGACCCGCAATCATAATATCCGTAATGAAGTGGTAGAATTTTTGAGCTTCCATTCTTAATCAAACGTTTCCAGATGTCATTCTTCTTTATGTTAGTTCCACTGAAGTAATTTTCAATTCCTAGCATTTGCGTCAAGTTTTTCATCTGTTTTATTCTCTCGTATTATTTTCTGATTTTTATTCTGATTTAATTTCATAGGTGCTGATGACCACCCTTGTCTTTCCATATTGTCTTTCCTTGTCTTTTCGTACGTATGACATTGTTTTCTCCATAGATAAGCTTCTAAAAGAGTAAACGAATGAAGTAACAGACTCGATGATGTGAAAATAACGCGAAGAAGGAAACGAAAAAAAATATTTAGGAATAAGGTGCCTGATACAAGATAAAAGGTCTTAATAATTGGTTAGTGGTCGGAATATTTCTCAGTACGTAAGAAACAGGGGTCTTAATAAAAGTGAGGTCGGAAAATCATTTAGAAAGGGCGAAGTTCATTAACAGTGTTGTCTTAATACTCTCTGAGTATGATTAGAATATTTTCTCAAAATAGCACCTCGTTATTAAAACCTATGTGTAGGAGGTATGATTCCTTAAAAATCAGCATTCCAAAGTTTGACCTTTTATCGGGTCCCAATAATTGTTGCGACAATAAGAAATGCTTCAGCTACCGGTAAGCGACAAATGCATGTACAGAATTTTTTTTAATTGAGATTATTCTGGCAAAGAATTATATGAAGTAAGATCGTGCTGCGTCAGTCTTCCAAGACATTGGCAGAAAATCATGTAATTATCTCAGTTACAGGGTCGGGCACCTCGAGGCGGTATAATAGTTAGCTAGCTTGTCTTGCTAGGACAATTGCGATTGAGTAGTGAGTTCGATCCTAACTGGGTGCTCCATACATTCAGCCTTGTGCCAAATCTAAGCTACTCTTCGAAAACCACTATTTCAGTTACAGGGTAGGTCCGGAAATACTGCTTTTTTTATATCTACACCTGTGAGGAGTTGTATGTTTTTTGTGGGGGTGGGAGCTGAATTCTAGGTTAAGAGGTCTTTATATTTAGCGAGGAAAAGACGATTTTAGAAGTAGGTCAGACATAAAGACTCTCATTGAGAATGATGATCTTATTAACCTGTGCAGAATATAATCCTCCACACAGATACACACACGCGAACTCACACCTCAATGCATCTATCGGAACAACGAACAGAAACAGCTTGTCCAAAAAATTATCGTGCAATTATATGATTTTCTTCCGACTTCTTTTTCTATCGGGGAAATATGTGTGTGTATGTGAGGAGGCGGCGTGTTTTTCTTTTTCATTTTTATTATTCCTCTAAAAAGCCCTGGTGCTATATCGAAGACAAGAGAAAATGGCGGAAATGATGCCGTATTAGTAAGAGTAAATGATCGAGACAAAGATCTTTGATCTTCTTTCCCCCATGTCCTTCCCAACGGTTGCTGATCACTTCACCGTGTCAGTAACCCACATCTTCCACCCTGTTATAATTGCCCTAAAATCTCCCGAACCACGTACCGAAAGTACTGATCCGAAAATCGATTTATCGAACTCTGTCGAGTAAATGTAGTTAGGCCGAAGATATTAGTAAAGCATTTTCTTGGAATTTCATGGAACCAATAATCTTTCCTTGTTCTGCTTTTATTCTTAGAATTGTTTCGAACAAAGAAAGAAACAGTTCGAACGTTGAGTGGCGATTTCGTCTTTGCGTTTTTTTGTGCACAAGACAGTCACGATGCTAAAATAAATATTATTTGGAATAGGAATAGAGATAATTCCATGTACGCATGCGTCAGAGTCATAAGGACCAATTATCATCCGTATAATAATGACCCAATTTATCTGTCTTTATTATCATAACACAGTAAAAACAGCCCATCGTAGCTAAGTTTATGTTAGCGTAAAACCGTCAAAATGCAATTCACCAGTTCCCAAATACATTTTAATTGAGTATTAATTGACAACACTCAATCCTCCCAAATAAGATAACTCCGAATCTTCTAACTTAATTAAAAAATATGCTATGTCACTTCAGCGTGTTTCCCCAGAATACTTTTCTTTATTATCTGTGAATAGCAATACTTTCTTGGGAAATATATTGAAATCGTTTTCCGAAAGATTCTCCAGTGCTTGGAATGCCGAGTTTTTCTTCTCTTAGACTGTTTAATACTCAAGGCTAGAAAGCATTGTCTACCCTGCTATTTAACCCATATTTGATGGAAGAAGAGATAAATTCATGCCTTTCTGAAAGGCATTAGTCCAACTGTGAATGCAAGGGACTGGGCCGGGGGTGGAAATAAGTTTGGCGATTCTACCCTCCCGCGTCGATAGTCGTTGCACTAACACACGAATCAATTTATTTAACTTAATATCCTTCCTATTATTTTAATCAAAGAACTGTTTACATTGGTTTGTCTGTATACTTCACTAGCAGCCACAAAAGAATGCCAATGATGACACTTTTATAATAATAATAATAATAAAAATAATTATTTAGTAAATAAAAATAATAAATATTTAATAAATAACAATAATAATGAAAATAAATATTTAATAAATAATAATAAATATTTAATAAATAATAATAATAATAAAAATAAGTATTTAATAAATAATAATAATAAAAATAAATATTTAATAAATAATAATAAATATTTAATAAATAATAATAATAATAATAATAAATATTTAATAATAATAATAATAATAAATATTTAATAAATAATAATAATAATAAATATTTAATAAATAATAATAAATATCTAATAAATATTTAATAATAATAAATATTTAATAATAATAATAATAATGATGAAAATAAATAAAAAGTTTAAGGATTAATTGGGGCCGAGGAATTAAAATCAACAAAGTTTTACCGGAATGCGGATTGATGCCAGTAAATACGTAGTTCACTTTTTATATGAAAGAAAATATGTCAGTCGAGAACAAAATAAACGAGAAGAGATAAAAGGAATGGCCGATTCCAGACAGGGGAGTTTAAGCCAAGAGAGGGGACTTTACAAACACATGGGAAGAAATAGTCCGACCATCTTACAGAAGCAGGCTGTAGCCACGAACATTTCAAGCCGTGAAGACTAGACTGTATTAATGTTGTGTCTTCTACCATTTTGTTTTTCTCCACACCTCCACAAGTTCTTTTAAAGATGTTTGTATAAAATCAAATGACAAAGGACTATATTAAAATAACACTTATTGGTATAAAATAAATAAAAAATATATAAAAAAACGCGGTGAAGATGTTATCGCTGGGTTACCAAATGTAGTACGGCCTAGTTAATATCTGGGCATCGAAAGCCGGTAATTAACATAAACCTTTATGAGAATAAAGTAAAATAAAATAAAGACTTCAGAAGGACATAAATGAAGTTTTAATTTTCTAGAAAGCGAACATGCTGACAAAATATAGAAATATGTTACATGCCTTCTCCCCGACCCTGAAAAGGAAAGCTATTAGATATCACAAAAGCTGACTTTATTCAGATTTCTAGTACATTAACTGATAAGAGGCTGTGTATACCCACATGTCAGGAATGAGTTTCCTCTTTTTATATTGAAAACTATCCCTGTATAAACTGAGCTTGGCTGATTGACCGGTCAAGCTCAGTGCATACTAAATGAGGAGGAAGGAAAGTTAATCCAATATTATTACATATGGATTATTGCATTTCACGCTACCAACGCCGAAATTTTGAAAGGGCACATCACAACGTAAGATATGTCTCAAGTTGGAGCCGGTAGAAACCTAATGTCACGACACTTAAGTTATCGGAGGTCATTAAATTCGGAACTTAAATGTGTATTTAAAAACAACGATGTGAGTTCGAACTGCACAGACGTGTCAGTCGAGATCGGATACATGTATTTCCTATTGTAGCCAGGCAGTGACATCAATATATATATCGAGTGTCCTTTTAATAAACATGAAAATCTATCTGAAGATGAAATTGGAAAACATTTATCATTGACTTAGCATACCTTAGTTGATTTATTTTTTATTTTGAGAGACTATGTGTTTTGGAACAGTTTAAGAACCTATGCTTTTTCGACCCATGTATAGGGATTATTTGTATTAAATTCACATCAAATTGTTTTCGAAAATCCCAAAACTACCTTCGATAATGCATATCCAAACTAGTTATTTATACTGATGACAACTATTTACTCTTATCTTAGTAGAAAGTCTGATAGTCTGGCAGCTGCTCTCGAAAATGACCTCCAATCAGTGGTTAACTGGAGCAAGAAATGGCTCGTAAATGAAACTGCTATCATCTAATCACCACTATGAAAATTTCTCGGACATTCAGGCCGCTAAATGTTGTTAATACTGTTTATTATCAGCAGAGCATTTACTTAAATATTTGTATCTATAAAAACAGCGTATAAACATAAGTGTCTTAAAATAATTGTCGGACTTTGTCCATTTCATAATATATATATTAGAACAAAGTGGAATATATAAAAAGAAGTTGTCACGAAACATTAAGAACAACATTTTTCACAACTAAAATTTAGTGTCTGAACTCTATCGTATTGGGAGTTATTTTTAACTGACTAATCACCGGATTTTATACGATTGTGAATGAAAAATGAACTTTGGTCAATATCATCAACCATAAAACTATGTGGGCGCCCAGACTAACTTTACGTGCTAAGAAAATATAAAAGAAAAGAAAGATGTGAACTATTTACAAAGAAAATAAATCCGATTGTAACATGGACGAAAAGAAAGCAAACTGCTTATCAATTATTTTTAACTTCTGTCTGTTTGGTAAGAGACGTTTCACTCAATTATTCCTTGTCCTTATCAGCGTTTGGAACGTTAAAAAAAGTGTGCGGTTTTCGTTCGACCTGAGGAGACTATGAAGACGTTTTGAAGAAAACGCAACCTCGGCCCTAATGAGGAAGACAAAATGTATTTTAGCGTTGGATCAACCAACGGAGAAAAAAAACTAGGAGAAAAAGAAGAGTTAGAACTGAATCATTTTGATTCGAGTTTTAATTGCTTTTGCGAAAACGGCCGATCCGGCATTAACCAAAGATTTAAGTGTTATTGTCTATGCTGTATTTTTGTTCAAAATTAGTACATGTTATAGATAAGTTTACATTAGTCTGGCACAAGTTTGCAACAAAAGAGCATCCAGCTTATTAACCATCAGATGCTTCATGTTAATATTTTGTAACTGGGTTATCAAATTATCGGAATTGGTTTAACAATAAGTTTATTAACTTTTGGTACAGGGAAACAATGAAGATAATGTTTAGCTGTGAATGACTGTTTTCAGCAAAAGCTACTGCTGCTACTGCTACTCCTCTTGATGTGGGATTATTTTTATGTCTTTCGTCCGACGGCCAAGTCCAAACTTGTCTGACATAGAGCCACAATAATTGAGCAATTTATCTAAAAATATCACTTCCGTAATTATAGTTAAATTAGTGATATTTTCTAATGTGAGTTTCTTTTTGGCCAGTTTCAAGTTAATGGAGAGATGAGGGACAAAGACAACCCACTAACAATTGCCTGTGAGATTTGCTTGCTACCATCACTCTACGGTAGGAGCACGTACACATTTGAAAATATCTTTTTGCATTCTCTGAAAATATGCAAGCAGCCTCGACTCACATATACATCGAAACGAATAGATCCGTAGAGAGTAAGAGACGCACAAACAGGCAGGCAGAGTGAGATACTCTCATATGCAGAGCGAGGCACTTACAAACATACAAGTACACATACAGAGCGAGTGACGCATACAGACAAGTAGAGCAAGACACTCTCAGATAGGGTAACAGACACGCGCACTCAGGGGGAGGCATGCAGGTGCATTCATACATAGACACTCACACATCCAGAGCTAGATACGTACACACAGATGCGGGTGTGCAAGGCGAAATACATGCAGTTGAGGGTTGGGCATCTCGAGATGGTGTAATGGTTAGCGAGCTTGTCTCGCTAGAACAATTACAACTGAGTAGTGAGTTCGATCCTCACTGGGTGCCCTCTACTTTCGACCTTGTGCCACATCTAAGCTACGCTTGGAAAATCGCTACACGCACTTGAGAGAGCGACAAACAAAGCGAGACAGCAACATAGAAACAGACACACACACACACGAACACTGTAATGCATAAACAGGTCCACCTCCAAAGACAATACAAGTAATACACACCCGGATCGAGAACTGTTGAGATATATATATATATATATATATATATATATATATATATAGGAGGGAGAGAGAGGAGGAGAGAGAGAGGAGGGAGGGAGGGGAGAGAGAGGAGGGGGAGGGGGAGAGAGAGGGAGGGAGGGGGAGGGGGAGGGGAGGAGGGGAGAGAGAGGAGGGAGGGAGAGGAGGAGGGGGAGAGGAGGAGGGGGAGGGGGAGAGAGGAGGGAGGGGGGGGGGGAGAGAGGAGGAGGGAGGGGAGAGAGAGGAGGGGAGGGGGAGAGAGGAGGGAGGGGAGAGAGAGGAGGGAGGGCGAGAGAGAGAGAGAGAGCTAGACAAGCAGACACAGACTCGGAGACGAAAAGAGACTTTCCCTTTTTATGCTGTCCTCGCTGCGATTTACCTTCTGGTGAAATCATGATCTGTCAAACACGAGACACGACGTAAAGTTTTACTTGCCGACAAGTGAAAGAGACAATTTATTCTAAGTAAGCAAGCAAATCACTAAATAAATTGAAAAGAAATCATAAACAAAATAACAGAAACAAACAAAACAAAAAAACGAAAAGGAAAGATGATTACATGTCTGAAAAGGTCAACCTCTCTCTGCCGCTTACGTAACATCGACCATTAACCAAAAGAAAACGTTAAAAAGAAATTCAACATGACTGTTTAATGAAGAATCAGAAAACGGTTCTTCAAAGTTTGCGATCGTGGAGGTCTATCAACAAGTTTTATTAATGAACACATCTCAGAAAGGAAAGAAAAAAAACAAACAAACAAAAAACGGCAAGACACGATTTTCAATCTTCGTCTAGCAGCCATCTTGTGTAGAAGAATTTTTTGCAGTCAATTTTTTTCTGTCAACACGATCTTATTTCCATTAAAATTTCAGCTGACGTCGTTCAGAAGTAAAATAGATAAAATATAAGTAAAAAATATAACCCGACAAAAAAAATTGGGGGGCATTGGAGAAGATAGCCGCAGAGATGATTTGGATCCTTTATACAAAGTGGTCAGAAATTTGGGCCAATTAGTAGATATCAGTCATTTCGAATAGCCATCAAAATGTCTCATTTTTATAGCGAAGGTATTTGTTTTAAGGAAAGTGTAGGATAACTTTTGAAAAATAAAGGAGGGAATGTCGGATTTCTTACAGAAGAAAAGGTATAAAGTTTTACTTATATTACTCATCAAATAGTTTGCACCTACCGTGCTGATCACTCAGTAGCTTGTGATCACATCAATAGAGACTTTCTGTTCTCTTTCATTAGAAAGCCGTGTATGTCTGATGATGACCTAAAAACCGACACATTTCAAACTTCGTCTGGAGTATGGCCAAAGGCAACTGAGACTCCCAATCTGTTTAATCTTTCTTTAAACATGTGTTTCGTGTTTACAAGTATAGATGCGAAAGAAATGAATGTAGAACATTTGAAGATACCGTACTTCATCCCAAACGAATCCATCTTGAGTCCAGAGTACTGACAACAAATGTAGAGAGCTATACTTCTACTGTGGGTGCTCCTAGTCGGTATAAGAATGATTCAAACAAAAGAAAACCAATATTCTTTACCAAATATTCCAAGAAGTAATACTTCAGATAAACATTTCCAAAACTTGATCTGGACTTTAATGAAACTGGCGATGATAAAATGGATCCATGATAAAAATCCAGACTGTGCAATTGATAAATTATAAATATTTCAGTGTCTGGATTAGTCATAATAAACTTAGGTAGGGATGTTAAACAAAGAAGAATCTGCAATGTTTTTGGTCATGACCAGGCATCTTAGCTTCAGTTGCTGAAATGTAGCTTCTAAGTGCTTTTTCTATAAATACTATCGTGGTAATTATTCTGATGAACTTTCCCTCTTTGTTACCTAGAGTTTATGAATTTAAGTACAGTACTAAATTGATGACAAGGACTAGTCATTTACAGTTGAAATGGCGAGATATAACCGTAAGTTCTATGCTAACAGTTTCCTCTCTCGAAATTCTCGCACTTGTGAAATACTCTTCTTTGCTCTCAGTGAGCAAAATAAAGGGTTCTGTTCGACATTCCAACAACCTGAAGAAGGACGGAGCGTACAACGGCCGAAACGTTGGGATAAATATGGCAACAAAGATGAGGACAATAGTCCGAATCATATAAATAGTGTACATAATACCTCATCTCAGAAATATAGACAGACTTCTTAGTGTGTTTCAAATTATTCCCATTAAGAATTTACATTTTGTCTCGGCATTCCTTTTTTCCGGAATACCATTAGTTGCCACTTCTCATTCGTTCACCGTAATCGTGTCCACGGCATTTCAACAGCGCTTTTAGTTTTGGGAAAAGCCAAGAGTAGCAGGGAACAAAATCTTGAGTTTAGTGGATGGACACACCAACGTTGGAGTGGACGTTTTGCCAAAAAAGAAAAAAATACACAAGAGATCGTTAAAATTGATAGAGTCACACAGCGCACGAACTTAATGGCGTCTCTCCTGCCGACTGAGTAACCTCACATGAAGGTGTATAGTCATACCAGCACAGTAAGGTCCATTCTTATTTGTGGCCGCGTCACATCAAAGCTGCGCGATCAGTTTTCGAAATGTTCAAATCGTCTAGATCCTTATCGGATAGATCTCGAATCTGTAAGTACAAAATTGCCAACGCCCGCAAAACTAAAACTTTTTTTGCAATGATTTGTCACTTTCAATTTTCTGCTAATATATACTCATTGAAAAAAGATATATGCTTTACTGATATTGAAATTTGAACATATTTCTGCATACAATATGAAAAAGCAAACAAACAGTAAACAGACTCCTCAATTTTATATTCAAGAAAATACCTAAGATTTTCGTATTTATTTCTCGATCCAACTTAGATTAACTGCTGAATCCGTATTACCGATTTACCAGTCGAATGCACCGTCATCTAATGATCCTAATACCGATAAACCAGTTGGAGAATATGCGAAACTTTTAGTCAGTAACATAGCTTAAAATACTCTATTCACTGGTGTAGAATCGGGGGCGAAATTGTAAGTTAAATTTCATTTGCTTCCTACCAGCTTTTCTGAAGAAGAGATATTATTCAACAGTTCTGTTTCTCGATAGAAAATTCGATATAAAGTGGGAGCTCAATGAATAAAAAGCTGCCCTAGGAAGATGGTGGGTCTTCTTTTTGTATGGGCCGTGTCGCTTCAGGACGTGGCCGAATGTAAGGCTGATCAATTTAACGACGTAACAATACAATATAAGTTTCGTTACAGGATAGAACTTGAATCGATAGGTAGACACAGGTCCGGTTTTCATTAGAGTCAAAAAAGTAGACACAGGTGAGATATACACATAATGGTAGACATAGAGGTTAAGAGTCATAATAGGTAGACAGGTAAGGTCCGGTTTAGGTCATTAGATTAACACGTCAGTCATAATAGGTAGACATAGGTAAGATTAACACGTCAGTCATAATAGGTAGACATAGGTAAGATTAACACGTCAGTCATAATAGGTAGACATAGGTAAGATTAACACGTCAGTCATAATAGGTAGATAAGATGGTCATAATAGGTAGACATAGGTAAGATTAACACGTCAGTCATAATAGGTAGACATAGGTAAGATTAACACGTCAGTCAGGTAGACATAAAGATTAGACATAGGTAGAAGATTAACACGTCAGTCATAAAAAGTAGACATAGGTAAGATTAACACGTCAGTCATAAAAGTAGACATAGGTAAGATTAACACGTCAGTCATAATAGGTAGACATAGGTAAGATTAACACGTCAGTCATAATAGGTAGACATAGGTAAGATTAACACGTCAGTCATAATAGGTAGACATAGGTAAGATTAACACGTCAGTCATAAAAGTAGACAAAGATGAAGTATACAAGAGAGTCATAAAAGGTAGACACAGGTTCGTTTTACATTACAGTTATCTTGTGTTGTCGGCGTATTATAAGCTTCACCGCCAGTATATTATTAAGAAAGAAGTAGCTCGTGCAACCCAAATAGGAAAACGTCCTAGTTATCACGATAAACTACATCCGCGTCCTGGGTAAGACGATAAACTACATCCAACAGCAATGCCTCTGATCAGGAGGTTTTTAGGAGCGTGGAACCACCTCTTAATTGCTGGTGTTCCCAGGTCCACCCTGAGCCGGGGTGGTAGCACCTCTCAGGTCCCAGCTACGGGAAAATTGTTACCCCCCCTCAAAAAAAAAAGGAGGGCAAAACACTAGGAAAGTTTAAAGATAGATTTTATTACCATTCTGGAAGAATTTTTACCAGCGATACATTTTTGAAAAAAAAAAAAAAAATTCAGCAATACATTTTAAAAAAATATTACCAGCAATAAAAATCTTGTCGGCATTAAATAACCCATTGAGGTGTTGATATGCCGTAAAACAAAACAAACCAAATGGGAAAACGTTCTCAATTTATGATTGATAAAGCTCTTTAACCCTGTCGGACTGATCAAACAACTTTATCAGAAAACTACAGATCACAGCTGAGATGGGATGAACCTCACCCAACCGAAACATCTGAGATCGAAGAGGATATCAAATCAGATAAGTAATAAAGTATAAATTCACAAGTGTTATCAAATTATTTGGTAAGAGAAAAGACAATATTGGTGAAAAATCTTCAAGACGCCGTTGATCGTCAAAGATTTGAAAAAATGCAAACAACTGAATTGCTTATTTGGTCCATTCTAATCTCTCTTCGTCTTTTGGGTTCTGTTCGTTCATTCCATTTTTAAATGATTAAATGCTTACGGATATAATTACATGAAAATTTAACATCTTAACTCTTGTCTTAGGAGACCAAGTATTCAGATTTTAGCACATGTTTTAGGCGGGCACTTTAAATGTGAAGTATTTATTTTCAAGAATTAACAATTATTACACAATCGATTTCTTAATTATTTTAGACCGAGAGAGGAATCCACGAGTCTGTAATGGATGCAATACAGACAACTTCAGAAACCCCAGAATTGCAGATAAAAGTGTTTTTGCCTACTTAAAAACAGAAACCATACATGTTAGTATTCAACGTAAACAAAGTTCATATTTTGAGTCGAAGAATCTAGTGGCGGTCTGGATCCCTTGGTGTTTATACAGACAGCAAACCATTGTAATGTTAATTGTCGACGTTTAGGTAGAGCTTCAAACAGGACATACGGACAGATTTTGTGTCTTTTAGAGCAAAGAAAAAAATCTGCGGGAAAAAATACGGAAGAAGTAAATTCTATTAATCTTCCAGAAACAAACAATTTTGTTTATTTTTAGCGCGAGAAGATTTCCACGAAGCATTTTATTCCATTAACAGTTTTTGATGAGTTCCCTGAAGCAGATGTCTTGAAATGAAAGACAAAATCGCGCTGAAAATATGGCATTCTACAAGTTGGGAGAGGAAAAAAATACAAGACTCCTTCTCAGTATAAGGACACACACACACATATATATATATATATATATATATATATATACACGCATGCATTAAGAGAAACAGAAATAGATACAAGGTGTCACGTATAATATATGTAAATATATGATGACAGACATATTGAATTTGATGCATGCAATAACTAAAATTAAGGTATATTTATATACACACACAGTGAGTCAAATACTGATAAGACACGCTATGTATATATAGATAAATTATGTAAGATAAAAAACTATACATATACGCACGTAAAATTGCAGGTACTTATAAATGTATTTCTTCCACAGGTGTTATAAATACAGTGCTCAATGTTATGAGACAGAGCTATAAGTATATATACATAATATCCAACGTCGATAGCACGACTCAGAGTTTCATGCAGTTACTGACATCCTCAGGTGTAAATACCTGTAGATTACAGCAGCCACATGAAACACCGAGTCGTGCCATAGACGTTGGATAACGATATATAATTTTGAAAAAATTTATATATCAACAAACAGTATTTAGAAAAATATGACAAAAATGATGGAGAGAAAAAGAAAAGAAGACGGATAATTTCGGCTAGACTGAAAAAAAAAATTCTCTCAAAAATTTCGAAACTACCTGCGTCTCTCATTTCGTGCACATGTGTAGACGTGGCAACCTCAGCAAAGCCCAGTCCGATGAAATCTTAAATCTTTTTATATATATATATATATATATATATATAATTTCTGTCTTTATATATATATATATAATTTCTCTCTCTCTATCTATATATATATATATATATATATATATATATATATATATATATATTATATGTTATATATATCTTTTTTAATTAAATAAATTTTATGTTTAACGTTCTTTTTTTAATAAATAAATTGTCGGACTTTTGTCCATTTCTTATATATATATATATATAATGTCTATCTCTCTCTATATATACATATATATAATTTCTATCTCTCTCTCTCTCTATATATATATATATATATAAAATTAATTTCTTCTGGCGTAGAGCTTGAAAATCTTATTAAAGAAACCGTGCCAATCGACAGGAATCGATCTTCTATTTCCTTTTTAATCCGAAATCTATCCTCAAGTCAGTCTTACAAGATGCCATTTCTTTAAAGCGGAGTTCGATTACCACACACACACACACATATATATATATATATATATATATATATATATATATGATCTCAACTTGCAATAAATACTCACCAGCTATCCATATCACCAATATTCGTAAAACCTATACTTAATCAATGTAAAATCCAAACATTTGAAGTTCGTTCAAGTCTACTATTACCCTTTCATGTTTAACCTTCTTCATACTTTCAAATCATTGAAATGCATGAATATACACAATTCTAACTTAAATTACACTAACCTTTTCATGAAGACAACATGAGCTCAGACAACATGAGTTATGCACATGAAGTCCATAACACCAAAGGAAACAAAACAAAACAATTTAAAAATTGAATCATAGCTCTTACTTATTTAATCCCACACAGACACACACGTATATTCTATATTAAGAAAAACAGGAACAGGTATATGTATACACTGGCATATCACTCATACAGTGGCGAAGCTAGAGTGTGTGCTGCCCGGAACAGCTCTCGAGTTTGACGCCTCTCCTGTCCCCACAAAAATAAATATTGCACAATGTCTCACTTTTAAAGTTATAAAACTTTTAAAGTTATAAAACTAGTTTGTGTACCAATATTACTTTCACATAGTCAAATATAGTATGCTTTAAATACACACCAAATATTCCTCCAAAGTAGCTTTTCTTGCTTTTTTGTAGGCAAATTCTTTAATGACATCGTCAAAAACTATTTCACCTGTCAATTGTCCCTCTATAGACAGTAGATAGGCCATTATATATGCCATAGTTTGAGTTACACGAAATCGAAAAGATCCTTCAACTAGCTACTGACCCGACATAATTTAAATACAAATTATACAAGCTTATAGCCTACAGCAGACACAAAATCGCCCCCGAGGCGGACTGCAGTCGTAACTTTATATTTGCAACAGTCTGCTGTGGACGTGTCTAAAGTGTCAATTTATCTAGACATGAATTAATAACCCACCTACCTCCAACCTTATTTTTCATTTTTTTCTATTTCAGCTTTGATCCGACTTTTGATTGGTTAATCAAGAGATGCGCACAAATATGTTTTTCAATGTTAAAATTTTGTTTTTCCCCGTTCTTTTTTAACTCCCAAATGAATTGCTTTCTGATTTCTTAAGTAAATAATTTTCATCATTTATCTAACATCGCCTGATGAGGGACAATTTTAACGTTTCGAAACATGGAAATTTTTGTGTAGCGATGTAAAATATTATAATAATATTTTGCTCTTCGTTATACTGAGCACTTTTTTATAATAATAAAAAAGTAAATGCTAAGAACTGTAGATTCTTAAGCTGCCTCTTCTTTATATATATATATATGCACAAAATGTTTACTTATGTACACTCGAAGACACAATTATATAGATATTTACATAAATACCATTGCATACACGAGAGAGAGAGAGAGAGAGAGAGAGAGAGGGAGGGAGAGAATGCCTCCACAAAGTCCAGAGGACGAGGTAAGTAGACAACATTTCTGGATTTGCGTCCTTGCAATTGTCTGTCGTGAGCACAATACGCTAGATCAAACGATTTTGTTAAATGCTGTTACATTTAAAAAGAAGAGAATGTAGCTAGCAGAAATAGTGACGACTGTATTGGGTGGCTATGATGGGGATTGAAGAAAAACAAGAACCATATTTTATCAGGACTCAGGACATCAAAAAGGCACCTCTCTCTGCAGTGAAGTATTTTTGTTGTTCATTGTTTAGCACCCCCTTCTTGGAAGTAACGGTAGGAGTGGGGAAGGGTGCACTGAGGAACGGGAGAAACGAAAGAGCGGAATGGCACAAAAAGGTGGAAATTTGTCATCTTAGAGAAACTGTGTCACAATTGATTACCTTGTCTTCACTTCAGCGCTAATCATAGTTTCGAAAGTAAAGACGATCGCATGAAGTGGTGAGGGGGTGAGAGAGAGAGAGAGAGAGAGAGGTCAAATTACACGGGATGTAACAGTAAACGGGGTACTCATTCGTCATTCTTTCGTTATCCCTGAAAAAGAGAAAGATTGAGAGAAAAAGAAAAAAATGGGTGAAAAAAAAAGAAAAAGAAAAGAAAAAAGAAATCGAATATGAGTGAAAAAAAAAGAAAGAAACGAAAGAGATAGAGAAAGCGTAAAATAGTGAGACAGACGGAGAGTGGGATAAAGAAAGAGATAAATAGAACTTGATAGAAAAAGAAAAAATGGGTAAAAAGAGAAAGAGAAGATAGAGGAAAAAGAAAGAAAGAAACGAGAGAGATAAAGAGTAGAAGAGAAAGAGAGAGAAATAGAGACATAGAACAGACGAGAAAATTGAAGGTAAAAGAAAAGATGGGGAGAGAAAATTGAAAGCGAAGATAGTGGAAAAGAGCAAGAGAGAAATTAGAGAGATAAAGAAAACGAGAGTGCTAGGGAAAGAAAGAAAGAGAGAGAGAGAGAGAGAGAAAATGGAGGCAGAAAGAGAAAGAGAGATACAAGAGAAAGAAAGAAGGAGAAGGAAAGAGGGGAAAAAGAAAGTGACAAAAAAGAGAAAGACGGAGAGAGAAAACAAAAACGGGAGTCAAAGTGAGTGGGGGGGGAGAAAAAGAGACAGAAAATGCGGAACAAAATCTAGAAAGGATGAGATGAAAAAGAACTAGAAGAAAAAGAAAAGGAGATTGAGAGAGTAGGAGAAAAAATATAGAAAAGAAACAAAAGAATGAGTGAGAGAAACGGAAAAGAGAGAGTAACGGTAGAATGGGGGGGTAGAAAAAGAGAAAGATTACGAGAGAAATAAGAAGATGAAAAGACAGATCAAGAGAGGAGTAAGCGACGAACAGGAAAGGTGAGGTATAATGCCTGTAAAGCGTTCCATTACAAGTGGTTTAACGTGATATGACACCGGAGAAGCAAACGCATCATCTGGTGACGTATCGATTGAGTGGTACGCATATTCTGAGAACAAACAAGTTTGTCGTTCTCGGTTTGGGAGTAATTTGATTTTGAATAGTGCATTGCGTGGTGATGGTGATTGGCGGTGGGGGCTAGAAGGAGTGGGTGCCCAGGAGAAGGTGGCTGCGGGTGAAGGAGTGCCGTAGAAATCATGATAGTAAAGTATGTTGCAATGAACAGAGGAGACAAACAACGAGGAATAGTAATCAATGGCAAGAGTAACGAGGTAAACAGACAAATCAAGAAAGACGGAAACTTGCAGATGAAAGAGACAAGGGAAAATCTACCACATAAAACTTATCGATGAAGGTAAAGATATCGCGTATACCCGTCTATAATTCGATCACGTGTATAGGTCAACCATTGATTTTCTTTATACCAGAAATCATTAGTTTACGGTAGGAGTGCATTGATACCCCATTCTGACGCTAATCGAACAAAAAATTAGGTGAACAAAGACACTTATATAATTGTATATAAAATACTTCTACGAAACTCTCAGCGACAAAAAAAAAAAAATCCGTCCTACGAACTACAAAATGTAGGTCGATATGCATGAAACTGTAACCCTCAAATACAAAATGTTTAACACGACTTATCATGCACCTTTCCACAGAAACCTGCGAGCTTGCCGTAAGGATATCCGAGATTTCTACTCACGAATCTATTAAGATAAAATCTATTCTCTAAAAATACTCACAAAACGTGACCTTATATATATATATATATATATATATATATATATATATATATATATATATCAGTCAGGCAACCTGACGTCCCTTTTTAATAATAAAATAACAGTGCCCATTACTCAACACCAATAAACGATGTTGCAATAACTACGGAATATCTAATTAATAAGTAGGAAGATCAGGCTGCTGATACATTAACTTTTATTTCTTTTGTTTCGCGTTAACTTTCTTAAGATCTATTTAGTTTTAACGACTTAAAAAGCAGAATTATTTCTTATATGTGACAACAGAGGTTTACACAGATGAAGATCAAAGATTATTCACACCGATAATAAAACTAATGGAATTCAAAAATTACTTAAATATTGTTGTTATTTTTTATGGTATTATCGTAATTCTGTTGGGAGTAAAGTGCCATGTTTTTTGATTGGTCGTTCATGTTGCAATGAGAGATCAAGATAAATCTCAATAAACAATATCGGTGATCAAACGACAGATAAATAAACAGTGGCAGTTCACAACACCTGATAAATCAATAATGTCAGTACTCAAACGACAGATAAATAAACAGTAGCAGTTCACAACGCCCGATAAATAAATAATATCGATGTACAAAACGGAACCTGAATAGATAACGTCAGTCCGCTCTACTAGAAAAGGTAACAAATGATCAAGAAACAATTTCGGCCTGTAATAGCAGATAAATAAAAAAGAGTTGTCAGTTCGCAACACCAGATAATTAAACAAAGTCCATCTACAAACTCTATATAAATAAAAAAGAAATTAAATATGAATTTTGTAGCTGTCATTATAAAATATCAAAACTTCAATAATGACGTCATTTTTGACAGGTTTCCTTTTCCTAATAATATTAATAACAAAACAATGGTGAAAATAATCGTTGGAATTCACTACTTAATCTCGGAAAAATAGGAAGGACGAGAAAACTTTTTGGCAAAATGTAATGGTCGAAACCAAGATAGCAGTATTTGTCTATATTTCTTGAGATGGGGTATTGCAACTACAGGGTGCCTAACAAAGAAAAAAAAATTAAAATTTGGTATAGTTCATTTAATTTTTGGAATTTTCGTTACAGTTATTTGAAACAAAAGCAAAGGATAGAATTTTTTTTTTTAAGAACAGCTACTACAGAATTGGTAAAATTTTCAGGTAAATTGATTTTTAGTTATCGAACTAAAGAACTAAAAAAAATAAATTTTTTCAGTTCCCAAGTTGGATGTTCTGTTTTTTTTTTCTTTAAAGAGAACAATCACTTCGCGTTGAAAATTTCATAGGTGCAGTATCCTGGAACAACAAATGATTAAAAAAATTATATATTAATTAAATTTTTAGTTCTTTCATATAGTATAAAATATACCGTATTTGACGGTGTATATGCCATATGTAGGTTAACTAATTTTACTAATTTTTTTCTTGATTTGTCTTGCTGAAACTGGGGTGCGTCTTATACACTAGTGCGTCTTATATGCTGTCAAATACGTTAGTTATATTTTTATGTTAATTTTTTTTCATCACAGAGTAAATGTAAAATTTCCTGTTTTAATGGGGCACTCTGTATTTACACTATTTACATTGGTCGGACTGTTGTCCTTATCTTTGTTGTCATATTTACGACGTTTCAGCCGTTGTACGGACCGACCTTTTCAGGATCTGTCTATGTTTCTGAGATGAGTTATTGTAATTATTTACACTATTTATATTGTTCGGACTGTTGATCCCATCCTTGTCATATTTACGACTCTTGGCTGGAGTGTCCAACGGCCGAAACGTCGTGAATATGACAAAAAAAAAAAAAAAATGAGGACAACTGTCCAAGTAATGTAAAAAATGCAAAATATGACAGCAGTATCTTATGTAATGCATAGAAAGAATTTGATGATGCATGTTTGCTTGTATCTTGTGATTCATTCGAGACACAAAGCAGATGATTCACTTGACAGATTCCATGTTGGAACCATTAGGATTATTGTTTCTCTGAATGCTGAAAAAGCATGAAGTGGATTGGGGGTGAAAAGTGAAATCTTGTAAGAGAAGAGTAGACAGTGCAACATCTTCTGAAGTTGAAGTCATGTCACGGAAGTAACTACAAGCTCTGTCCCCTAGGTATTCCCACATGCCGCTTCCAAATAAGTGGCGGGAGTTTGGATAATAGATCATGTAACTTAGAAAGTTTACTGATTCCGATGAGAGAGGGTGAGAAAGAGGGATAGAGAGAGAAGGGGAAGAAAGAAGCATACAAAGAAAAAGAAAGAAAGAGAGACAAAGAAAGGGAGAAGGAAAGGGTGTGAAAGGGAAATTTCAGACAATAATATTAGGGAAAGTATTCGTCGTTTTTTCCAAGGTAAGTTACAGATGATTACTATAAAAGGTTAGACCTTTGAAAAAGGTTTTGCCATAAAATTCTAACAAATGTAGATGTATATCGCACAGGCCAGTTGTGGATTCCAGGGAGATTCGAACTAAAGACATTGCAACAGACGCCTACCTTAGAATTTGTTTTTATTTAAATAATTTCACCCCAAGCAAGGCAATAAAGCAAGAAGACATACGAGTTTGAGTGGATAAGAGAAACAAAACAATAAATAGAGAGAGGAAGCAATAAAATAACAGGAATTAAGAAGAGAGAATATAACATTATTTACATAATTTGGACTATTGTCCTCATCTTTGTCGCCATATTTATTAAAACGTTTCGGTCCTTCAGTATCTGTCTATATTTCTGAGATGAGGTATTATGTACATTATTTACATTATTCAGACTATTGTCCTCATCTTTGTCGCCATATTTGTTACAACGTTTCGGCCGTTGTACGCCCCGGCCTTCTTCAGGTGGTTGGAATGTCGAACTGAAACCTTTATTTCGCTCATTGGGGTAGATTGTTCTAGTTCTACGTGCCATGTTTAATAGATGTCAGTTATCAGTTATCTCCTATTAATTTCCCTCTGAAAGTTCTCCACTGCCTTAAACGGATATTGAACTCACACTCTTTGGGTCCTGTCACTTGATCTAACTAACGCATTTGTCCTTGAGGACACCTGTCACAGTGGATAAAGGCGTTGGTTAGATCCAGTGACAGGACCCAAAGAGTGTGAGTTCAATACCCGGCTAAGGCAGTGGAGAACTCGGAGAGGGAAATTAACAGGAGATAACTGATAACTGACATCCATTAAACATGGCACGTGGAACTTACGGTCACATCTAGCCATTTCGACTGTAAAATGATGAGACCTTGCCGCCAATCTAGTACTGCGATTAAATTCATAAACTCTAGCTACTATAGCGGAAAGTTCATCAAAATAATTACCATGAAAATATTTATAAAAATGGCAAAGGGGGGGGGACACACAATTGCAGTGGGAAAGTAACTGAAGCCGAGATACCAAGTCAGGATCAATAACATTTTTTGTATTTTATCAAGAATCTCTAAATATATAGCAGGAACACCAGACCAGATGTGGCAGCAATATTCAATACACGAACGAATGGCAGACGTATAAATGTCTAAGACAGACAATGTCAAGAAAGATTGTCCAGCACGACACAGTGAACCAACTTTCCTAACAGCAGATCTAGCAGTTCTTGAGTTCGTATCACAGATAAATAAGCACGTCATTCAGTCATTGAATTCTCCACTAGACATAGTAAAGGCAAGTGTGAATCGCTTCCTATATTACCTTAAACATTACAAAGAAACCATTTGAAATTACCAAAAACTGTGAGACTAGTAATTAAAAGTATTTTATAAAAATAAGTTATTTTCTTGTATTTTCCGTAATATATAAAAACAAATTTTACATTTGACACTATATTAGGTTGAGTCATAAATAATTTCCGTTTTTGGTTGTCAGTTTTGTTTTTAAAAAAATAAAGTAGATTTTATTTAATTATATATTCGCCATTATTTGCAATGATGTTGCCACTTATCAGGCGAATCTTCGGTACATTTTGAGTAAAACTCCGCAGATTTTGCTATGAAAATATTTTCGAAGAATTCTTGAATCTGGTTTCCATTAAACACAGTTTTCCCCATCAAAGCGTTTTGCAGCGACCGAAAAACGTAATATTCGTTTGGTGCAAGGTCAAGTGAATTGGGCGGATGCGGGTAGAACAGACCGACCGAGTTCCACAATTGTTTCCTGTGTTATTCTTGCCGTGTGTCGCCTTGGGTTGTCATGGAGGAGGACACCATTTTCCTTTAATCCACTGTGTACGCTGCCATGTATGATTTGTAGTTAGGATGTTACATTCGTTATTACAATTGGGTAACCCCCACCACCACCACCAAAAAAGGGAAATTACTTATGACTTAACCTAATGTTTGTTTCATGCAAGTTTTTGCTTGACTATTTTAAACCTATTGAATATTTCTTAGTTCTGTCGATCGAACGAAGAATCCAGAGATTGAAGGAGAAAAGACACTTGTTCCTTTCAAATAAAATGAAAGTATATTTATTATTATTCAATAATGTAGTCATCATTATTTGCAATGACTTGTGTCCACTTATGAAGTAGCTCTTCGATAAACTTTAAGTAAAATTCTGCAGGTTTTGCTTTGAAAAAATATTCAGCGAATTCTTGAATCTGGCTTCTATTAAATAAAGTTTTTCCCATCAAAGCGTTTTGTAACGATCGAAAAACTTAATATTCGGTTAGTGCAAGGTTATGTGAATAGGGCGGATTTGGGTAGAACAGACCGACCGAGTTCCACAATTGTTTCCTGTGTTATTCTTGCCGTATGTCGCCTTGGCTTGTCATGGAGGTGATAAAACATTTTCCTACTGAGGAACGCAGGGCGCTTTTCGACTAAACTTTTATGAACACGTTGCAGCTAAATGTGCATTTAGTGTCTCACAGCGTTTTGAGAATTCTAAATGAATAATACTGAAACGGTCCAATCACAAGCAAAACAATAGGTTTCTTTCATGGAGCTTTTGGGTCGGCTGTGCAGATATATCAATCCACTGCCTTTTGCGTTGAATATTGTATGTAATCCATTATTCATCACCTGTTATGATATAGTTAAGAAAAGGTCTTGATACCGTCGTCACTATAACTGGTTCCTCAAAATGGAAATTAATTTTTAACTCACTCTGTTATATACAATTGTCATTCACTTTCAATATCCACGGATAAAATGTACAATTAATTACACTTTCGTAGAATATTTGTAAATACTTATACAAGGAATATTTTTTTAATGTTTTCTCCAACTTTTTTTTTACTTTTACCATTTTTTTTCATATGATGATGAATATATCATACATAATTTATATACGAAATATGAGCATTAGAAAAAAAAAAGCACAATTAAAAACGATGACGTAATTCTTGATAAGAAAAGCTTATACAGACCAACTGTAGCGGTAACTTTTGAAATTTGACGTTGGAAACACTTACCTGAAAGAGAAAAAAAAAAACGAATATGTTAAATATGCAGTTATTTATTGGATTAAATAATATTAAAATAAAATACGTTCATTTTCATCAACACAATATGGATTTATAATACCTTTTTCTTGGAATTTGTCCTGATAAAAGCTGTATTTTAGTAATTCCTCCAAGAAAAGATTTTAAAAACAAATGTCTTTTTGCAAACTGTAATCTATTTGAGAGGCACGTAGAGGCTCGGATTGAGGAATCGGAGAGCCGAGTTCGAATTACAGTTGAATCCATTACATTCAATTATGTGCTAATACCCTTGGGATTAGTATGAATCTTCTTCCCGCTATGGGTAAATAGCAGGACAGACTAGGTTCTATAGCCTTGGCTGGCAACTAGTCTAGGGGAAGGAAAACTCTGATTTCAAAGCTTGAATGGAAAATGATCTACTGCAGAAAGAAATCGCAACCTACTGCGGGAACAAATCTGCCTCGTCAGTCAAGTATCGAAAGGTACATGATCGTCTAAGCGTGTATCACGCATGCCACATAACTGACTGAATCTATTTATTCTAGTATAAAACACAACGTGAATATATATTTATCGGTGACGTAGCCTGATCTCTCCTTTTTTAATAAGATATTCCGTTGTTATTGTAACACGATACCAATAAGCCAACTATTCTCAGGTTACGATAAAAATGGATCTCTCATTAGTAAGTAGGTGAATTCAGGCTGCTAATATAATGTTCTTCTATTTCTTTTGTTTCGTGTTAGCTTTCTTGGGAAAACGAAATCATCCTTCATAATGGCTAAAAGAATAGCCGAAAGCGCTCAGGCATACAGAACATTCGGACAATTTCTACATAATTTATGTTCAGAAAATTATAAGAACATAAGAAAAATTAAATAAAAAACTTAGTCGAAGTACCTTGTAAAAAAATGGAAGTTTTTAACGAATAAATTATATATATATATATATATATATATATATATATATATATATATAAAATGCCATGGGTACAGAATATTCTTCCGTCGTTATATATATGAACCGACAACCAGACGCCTGCACATAGGATTTGATTATAGTTTTTTTTTTTAAAGCATTACGCCCTGAGCAAGGCTTTTTAAGAACATTTTACAAATTCTAGCTCCATTAACTGGATGCAGGGTGGGGGTTACATTTTTTTTTTTTTTTAAAGAAGATTTGGAGCGAGAGCAGAGGAGGATAGAAGAAAGGATGAGGGAGGATAGTGGATAGATCATGGTAACTGGAGGTGTTTATTTTCGATTGACATTACATTTGAATTTTAGTTGGAGATTATAGCTTTTGGTTTTGGGGGAAACAGTAATTGGGAAGGGTGTTCCCAGGCGAGAGGTGCGAGGTATGAATGTAACCTTTTATTGGAGTATTTTAGAAGAGACGGTATTTTATTAAAATTTTAACATTTAAAAGTTTTTTTAATACACTTTATCCCAGATAGGAAAACCAATATCAAAGGGTGGAACCAGCTAATATTAAGGTTTTTCCAGATGGGTGCTTGAATTTCTTAAGTATGGAGTCTGGGAATGTTATTTTAAAGGTGGTCATTCAAAATGACCATCTATGGTATTTCGTAAAATTTTATTTTACTATACTTTTATTTTGGAATTATTTAAAAAAAAAATTTAGGTTTGTGCAGAACCAACCTTTAAAATTTTAAAATATTTTCATTGTTAGTTTTGAAATTTTTTTTTTTTTGAATACAGAGAACTGGTGTTTTTTTTTTTTGTATTGTCATTACTTAATTTATTTAATTCTTTTCCCCAAACGAACCTTCACAGGTTTTGATTTTTTTTTTCAGAGTTGTCCTTCTCCCTCGACCACAAAACTATCTAAAATTTCGATTTAGTATACTTTTTGAATAATAAAAAAGGCTATAGAACCCAATCTGTCTTGCTATAATTTATTTACCCGTGAATTTTACACCCAGTTAATAAAGTTTGAATGTAATGCACTGACTGGAATTTTTTTTTCGTTTATAAATTCAACCTCTGCCAGTTCATTCTGTTTACATATATACCAAATAATATTATATTATATTTATATATATATATATATATATATATATATATATAAGGTGTTCTATATTTATGGAATAAAGTGCTCAATATCAGAGATAGAGCGTGTGAAAAGAGCAGTGAACATTGAAGTGCAATATTTATTTTGTCAACAATTTTTGAGGGTTTAAGAGGCAACAGGTTGATTCATGTAGACGCAATCGTCAGGCCGCCGATTACGTCTAGCATGAAACAGCCTGTCGCCTCTGAGTGTTGACTTCAATGTTCACTTATCTCTCTGTCTCTCTCTCTCTCTCTCTATATATATATATATATATATGTGTGTGTGTGTGTATATGGATTTGAAATTAATCACACTAATTATGCGTTTGCTTATTAAATAATAATGATCTTATTATCTAGAGATAAATTTCTTTATATTTTTATAAAATTCAGTACAATGGACAAATCCAAATTGCTTTTTATATCAACAAACTAATTAAAACATTTTCGCTTATCGGCTTCTGAGTATGATAGAAATAAAAATCGAAACATTAACAAATGATTTGCTGCTCAAATATTGACTATATTATTATTATTATTATTATTATTATTATTATTATTTTCCATTTACGAATAGAATATTTCGCAATTTTTTTGTTGTAAATAATCTATTGATCGTCATAAAAATCTTCAAGCCTAGCAATCACTTTTTATATACACAGTATATACTCCCATTCATTACGTTTCCATTACACACATACACAAAATTTATCTTATAGATTTATAATCAACCACTGGTCCATGCATTGAATTGCTATCACATCTAGTCTGATGCTTCTGCAATGTATTTAGATATTCTTGATAAAATCCAAAGATAAAATCTGCAATATTATCTATCCTGAACTGGCATCTCAGCCTCTGTTACTTTCCCACCACCGTAACGTAGATTCCCTGTGCTTTTGCTATAGATAATTTCATAGTAATTGTTGTAATGAACTTTCCTCTTTGGTATATAAAAAAAAAAAAAAAAAAAAAAAAAAAAAAGTGACTTTACCAATCTAATCGCAGTACTAGATTGGCTGAATATAGGTCTTAAATAAATGTACTACAAATTTTACCGTAAAAAAAAATGGCTAGATGTAACCGTAAGTTTTACCGCTGACAAGCACCCTGAATACTTTCACTTTGGAGGACTGTTTATGAATGTGAATAGTTTTGGAAACATCGTGACCGAGCGTCGAATTGATTTTTATTTTTCAGTTTTAAGGTATCAATCAAAAATTATTTCTGAGTACCAGCTGCAGGTTTGTAGGTTTACAAAACCTGTTAACATATCACGGACACATTAGTCTATAATGCATTTTCAGACCACGCCCATAGAAAACGCCTTCTTAAACACTTGTGTTTGCTCAACACCCACGGAGCCTAGGTTTATTTGTGGTTTATACTGCAGCTATGCTTAGCGGATCTTAGTTAAAGTTTCTGGGAGAGAGAGTTTCAGGAATTAATAAAAGTTTGAACAACGCCGGAGCGCTTACACCTTCAGTCACAATGACTTGTAACTTCGTGCTAGCAATAAAACAACAAAGGGGTCCAAACAATTACGTTAATATAATTTCATTCCCACAAGGCTTGGTTTAATCCATAGTATGGTTTTCAGGAACGTTTCTAAGGTGGCATACGTTGGTTAGATTCGAACCGAGGTCTCATGGACAGAAAGCAAACGTTCTAACCACGTGATTTAAAACATCGGCCCCTATATATTTTGAAGTGAGCCCTTATCTTTTCATATGTCGCTTTTATATATAAATTGTAAAAAGCTTTTCTTTTCTTTTCGGTGAAATCTATATCCTCTCACATCTCAGACAGCGACTCCAAACTCTCCATAAGAAGCGTTTAAACAGGGAAACTACTCTTCCTTTAAAAGAAACATCCCATTCCTTTCCTCAATCGATCGAATAACTAATTTTTTTCTGCGTTCGTGACAAAAAAAACAAAAACAAAAAAAAAACAAAAAAAAACGGTAAAACAATCAGTCTATTTTAAAAGTGATGCATGCGCAGTCGTGACATGACGTAGCGGTGAAAATTTCGACGCGATTTTTCTTTTCCCGGAAGTAGTAAAACTCAGGCAGACATGCGCACAAAGGGTTACCCGATTTGCATGGCTTATCAAATCTTAGAACTGGCCACAAGAATGACAGAGGAAAAGTTTGCAAAAGCCGAAAATATATTTCACTAAATATAAATTCCACTCAGTTCTTTCTGGGTGACATTTGCATACACAAAGAACACAGAAACGTGCGTGAAAATATAATCCCATTTTAAGAAACAGTACTGATGGATAGAACCTGAGATTTCATTTTGTTTTTTGCTTTCTACAGGTCGGTAGAAGCAGAAAATGTTCATATAATTTTTAAATGATTTAGTTAGAGTCTTTCTTAAAGAGAAGCTGTAGCATCCTTTCACTATCGTTTTCGTAGTGGACATTTATAAATCTTACGCACTATTCTCTACTGAAAACTCAAACAAACAAAAAGACTCATGTAATTTTTGTTAATTAAAAAAATAATGAAAAATAATTTAAAATTCATATTAAATATGACGTCTTAATATCAGAACGGGTAAACATGTAGAAACCTTCTGGTGTAACAAGTTTGGTATTTATAACAAAAATTAAAATGCATAAAATGTACAACGATAATGACTATAAAAACTTGAGACACGTGTTGACATAAATAACAAGAATTTGTATTTTCTTTTTGTGATGTGAACTACACCATATTTGTATGGTGTGTGTAAAAGTGTTCTCAGTGTTTCTTTTATTTAAAAATTAATGCTTACTTGGTTTGGTTCCGAGAATTTCATTTGTGACGATGGCGTTTGAAATCGTCTGTTTTCAATCTTCAGGGAGCATTGGCTAGACGTGTGTTTCTGTACTGCTACTTGTCTACCCATCACTGACTACTGCTACAGGTACTCTAGTCTACTCTACTGTTCTCTACTCTCTTGTGGTGGAAGGGTCGTTTTTATAATGATAAGGGTAGGATGTTGAAATATCCTTATTTTTTTTATCATCACTGATAGCAAAGTTATTTTTAGAATGATGAAATATCATTCTGGACCATAACACCGGCAACAAGATATAGTGTCAAAAGAACGGTTTTTTCCACATAGCAATGATTTTTTAAATGACTTCAATTTTTTTCGGCAGTGTTTACGTTTTCAAAAGTGATGATTAGAATTTTAATAAAACCTAAGAATTTATATATTTTCTTTGCTCTCTAGAATTGACCACAAAAATAATAAACAATATTTATATATCAAAATGTGTATTTACAGTATTTATTTATTTTATTTATTGGAATGGTTGGCAAAATATTGGCTAATTGCCAATTGATTTGAAATTTATAAAATAGTAAATAAAAATTTCTTTATCGTTGGTTCACATTTTTAATAATTTAGTAAATGTTTATAAATTTATGAATATAATTTTTTCGAATTTATTTCTATATAAATTGGTAAAATAATAAATATTGCATTAGTTCTAATTGTATTAATTTTTAGAATGTTGTAAATATAAAATTATTCTTGCAAATGAATCTAATAGTGTTTAGTATTTTTGTTGTAAAATCTCAAGAACAAAAATAACGTATAAATTCACTTTTATCATATTTTTAGGTTTTATTCCAATTCTTATCAGATTTTTAAAACCAATAAACATTGCCAAAGATTGAAGGTAGATAAAAAAAGGGGGTGTCACGGGAGAAACCGCCCTTTTGACACTGCGTTTCTCCATGTTTTCGTTAGAACGTTTGTATGTAATTTATTTACACCTGGACTATTGTTTTTCTCTTTGTTGTTGTTGTTGTTGTTGTTATCACAACTTTTCGGCCTTCATCAGGTGATTGTCAAGCCGGGTAACCTTCCTGGAATTTCGAACTGAAACCTTAATCAGATTGTTGTATATTTGGTCTTTTTTCGCTGTCCATGGCCAGGAATATCTCATCTAGTTCTTATTTTAGTTTCAGCTTATTTATTGGTCGACCTGTTCTCACGGAGTCCAAGTATATACAGTTTCGCTTCTTTTGCAAATATTGAGGAAAATCTGGCAAAGATTCAAAGAAGACTCTCTATCGGTGGATGGGTGGTGGTTCTAATAGAAAGCTGAATTAACCAAAAACTGACCAACAATACCAACTCCTTCATAGCTATATTACCGGTGTTCAGTTTCTCGAAATCTATCATTATTTTCTTGTCTTCTAATTTCTATTTCAATCTTCTAATAAAATGCGAAAGATGTTTTGTGTGTTACAAAGTAACGGGCATTAGCTTTTATAAGATTGAAATTAAAGTCTATGCCTACGAAAGAGGTTCTGAAAATTTCCCGGCTCGACTAAGAAAGCGTTCTTAAAAAAAAAATTGATTTGTTGAACTTTTCAGTACCCTCTGGTAGATAAGTAATATAAAAAAGTATTACTTTAATAAAAATAATCAATATTTTAATAGAGAATTCATAAAATATAACTGACAGAATTTTCTTTATACCGTGTTATTAAGTATGTAGGTAAGTATTTTTTAAATTTTATCGTGTATCCATATGGTATGTCTTCAAGTGTCAAGCTATTAACATTTGCAGGCAAATAGTACAGATTTTTCGCCGGTTATATGACGTCCAAAATTGTATGAAATTCCCAAGGAATGGGTTCAGAAAGAAAGTTCAAGAACTGCTCTAAAAATAAAAATCGGATCAAAAGTATAAAAAAAAAAATTCACTCACATAGCAATAAACAAAGGTTTTTATAAACAGTGGGTGACAGGGCGACAAAATGGAAAAAAATCTATATTACGCGTTTCGTCATTCAAATGGACTTCATCAAAGGAAATTTCTTATTGATGAAATTATATATACGTAGGAGGAAGGAGCGAAAATACAAACACAACATCCTCAGAGCTGTTCAACTTAGAGGAACACTGAAAATCAGTGTGATTTATCATCTTCAGCAACTTCGTAAATAATTATCGATCCTTTAGCTTGCATTGGTTTGTTTTATTTTACGGCATACCAACCTCAATGGGTTATTTAATGCCGAAAAAGATTTTTTATTTCTGGGAATATCTTAATCAAAAATATATTGCTGGTAATAATGCTTCCTCAAAAAATGTATTGCTGGTAATAATGTATTGGTGGTAATCCTTTTTTCCTTCAAATATATATTATTGGTAATAAACACGTCTTATATGCACGTGTTTATCGTTGCTTGGAAATCATCCATATAAACAGAAACAGACTATCATCACTTTCTTGCCCGTGTATTGCATAATATATTGTACTGTAATTTGTCATCTTTGATAATGGCTTATATAATCCGGAAAGCTTAGATTGGATTAAAAAAATATGTATCAGTATTGTGATTTTCTTTCTACGTTTAATGTAAATGTTATTAAGCTTATCAGACGATATGAAAAGAATTTACATAAAATAAATAGACAACACTTGTCTATATTATTTAATGAAATAAATAAATATATATATATATATATATATATATTATGAAATGGACAAAGTCCGACAATTATCTAAAGACATTTTTATGTTTATATATGGCAAAAAAAAAAAAATGCATAAACATACAAATGTCTTTTTATATATATATAATTATTTATTTAAAAATATGATTCCATCGCTATATATATATATATATATATATATATATATATATATATATATATATATATATATATATAGCTTGAATGTGATCTTCACGCGATGAAGTTTGCACTCAAGCATGAAACAGACTGCCTTGACCATACCCTTATTCTTCCACACGTTCTATCTTGGATATTAAACTATATTTATCAGACACACACACACACACACATATATATATATATATCTGTTCATGCTTGAACGCATGGCCTGAAGATTGATTAAAGCTTGTAACAGACTCTCGCCGCTTGGTGCTTATCTCAGTGTCCATTATATATATATATATATATATATATGAATTATTAGCTCTGAATTTACATTGAGCTCTCAGGATATCATCCTCCTTGAGACTACCCATACGGATTACAAGTTTTTCGTAACACACACACATAACATTTTTTTATATATATATATATATATATATATATTGTAGAGGTATACTTAGGCAGCAAATATTCAGTTAAAAGAATTTTAATTTTTATTAAATTCAATCGAAAAAGTCTATGTTTAATTTTTAATTTAATTTTTTATTTGTAATAAAGTATAATACGAAAATAAAACAGATCTTTTTCAGCAGAATTTAATAAAACTTATTTAGAGATTATATGTGTGTGTGTGTGTGTGTACGCGTTGTGTGCAACACTTTATGGAACACTTAGATACTGCATTGATCTTTAGGCAGAAGTAATGCGACATTTCGATCCAAGGCGGAAGTATCGACCCCTAAGTAATTAATCCCATCATTTTTGACGGGCACTATGCTAGTGAATAAATAAAATATCCTGAAATTGCACTCAAGATTACTGACCAAAAAGTTCACGTTTCTCTCCTTCTTGGCATTTCACAATCCCCGGCTATCATTCTCTATTACCCTATCGAGCTGTTCTCAGTGGACAACTGACATCGAGTGGCCTCTACATTGACCAGGAAAAAAAAAGATTTCCGCTCGAGTGAGTACGCCTTATTAGCTACTTCGCTGATGCCGAAAAGCGGCCCAGACTGGCCACGTCAAATGCTTTGACTTTGTTTACAGAGAGTTGAGGATACCGGGGATGAAGTAGCCCGTGCTCGACTGCCCTTCTTTACTCGCTACCCCGCCAAACACCTACGATACCTTGACCGCTTCACTTACGAATATGGACAGATAGGTTGAGAGTGGCTGTAAAAACAACGATCTAGTTCTTGGATGTCCAAAAAGAACAAGATGCAATTATATTTCACTGGAGAAAACCGAGGAAAGAAAGAAAAAGAAATGCTGTCACAACTAAAATAAAGAAATAAAGATAAACACAGCGAAGGTAAAAAAAATAAATAGCATTCGAGATAAAAAAAAACAAAACAAAACAAAAAAAATAACAAAATACTGGAAAGTAAATTTAAACAAAAGCAAACCCTCGACAAACGCAAAACGAAAAAGCTATCTTGAGAAACGGAGAAAGAAGAGATGATGCCATATTTGAATAGACGATGCCAGTGTTATATCAATGGGGGAAAACGGAACCTAAGAAAAACTCTATATCGTTCTCTTTTCTCTTGAATGAACTAAAGGTTGGCCGATGGAGCTGGGAGAATGCAACGAATAAAAAGGAAGACGTGCGCTTAGACAGGGCTACTGGTCTTTTTATTGAAAGTAGATTACGTCTGGCCATGTTAGATTTAAGGTTTTCACTCCAGTGACCCAAGTAAAGAATAGAGTTACAAACGATGAGGAGAGTAAAAGAAAAGAAAAGAGAGAACAAAACAAACAAAAAAAAAGATAGAAAGAAAAAAGCCATGGAAAAGAGAGATAGAAGAAGGAAAAATGTGAAAGAAAAAAAAAAAAATTAAAGAGACGTTCGAAAAAAATATTCCTTTTTGCTGATACTCCTTTTTGAGATATGGCGTCAACATGGCGCGTTCCGCGAACAGAAAATGTGTTCACAATTAGAGAGAGAGGGAGAGAGAAAGAGAGAGGGAAGAATAAGAACAAGGGACACAGAGAAAGATAAGAGAGGAGATATACAAAAAGAAGTTATGAAGGAGAGAAAAGGAGAGAAAGACAAATACAGAACACAGAGAAAGAGAAAGAAAGGAAGAGAGCGAGAGGAATATGACGACGCGGAGAAAGATAAGAGCAAGGAGAGAGAGAGACAGATAGAGAGAGAGAGAGAGAGAGAGAGAGAGAGAGAGAGAGAGAGAGAGAGAGACAGCGAGCAGGGTAAAGTGAAAGAAAGAGAGAGAGAGCGAAGCAAGACGAGAATTAATGAGAGGAGGAAGGCAGACGAGAAGAGTAAAGCGAGAGGGTAAAATGGAAAAAGAGGGAGAGCAAGAAGAGTAAAATGAAAAAGGAAATAGAGAGAGAGGGAAAGGATAAGAATACAGCAGGATTCAGTGTGTGAGAGAGGAATAAAATAAGAGAAGGAGGGGGAGAATGATGAGAGAAAGAGAGAGCTATAGGGAGAGAGAGTGATGAACAAGACGAGAGAGAGAGAGAGTGTGGTGGTAAATGAGAGAGAAAGAGAGTGGAGAATAACAGAGAGTGAATGAGATCGGGGAAAAAATGACGAGAGGGAGAAAAAGAAGTTAAACAGGGGGAGGGGAGAGAAAGAGAGAGCGAGTGAGAGGGGTGGGATAACAGAAAAAAATTGTTCTAACCCATCAGTGATTTTTTTAATAAATGATTGGCGCCAATCAACGCTAAGGATCTTTTACTGTATGACAATATGAAAGGAAAGGTGTCCCAACCGCCTGTCAGTTTCCCGTTTAAATTCGAAGCCATAGATTCCGACAAACCGAATTTGACCAGTTTTAGCACATAACTTTATTCTAAGCGACAAATAAAGTGTGGAATATCTTTTGCTTCTGTGATATTCTTTTCGAAATTTACACAATTTGTTGTTTTGACTGGATGGGTTTTCAAATAATATTGAGACCCAGATCCACCGGCGGCAATCACCTACAACATTCACCCCAGCGTCCCTTACTGACTCAGAAAGATCGCATATTTCGAGATCATTCATTATCTTTATGTTGTTACAATAATATTTATGCCATCGGTATCACTGATAAAGAGACCGTCATAAGTCTTTGTCGCAAAAAATAGATATAAATCATAAAACGATTCGATATTCCGAATATTAAATTCTGTTCAGTTATGCTGCCATCGATTTGAAAATTGCAGAAATATTTGATTCAGTGAACAATATAAGATACTATGGAGGTTACATTTTTTTTAAATCAATTCACCCCAAGCAAGACGATAATGTATCTAAAACGGAAAGGCCTACTGGGAGTGAAAGAGATGGAGAAAACTATAGAAGGAACCAGAAACCCATCCCCAACAGGAAACAAGGATAAAACTACTTGAATTTGGTTTCTGGTTTCTTAAATGTCTCAAAATATATAACTTCTGCTTCAATGGAGACTGGAACGCTTAACTGTTCCGTCTCTTTATTAACAGTAATCAACGAAAGAAAGCGAAAACGTATATATATATATATATATATATATATATATATATAATTACTCAACTTCATAGCCGATAGAAACCTTCATTTTTATCCCCAAAATTGCTCAAAATGTATCCTATTGGTTTTATATTCCAAGTTGAGATATCAAGTTGGATAATATTTATTCAGTGCTTGTAAACAAGTAGTACGTATATCTAGCCAAACTTCATATGGCAGACATAAAACCAACGAGCATTCATGTATATAAAACAAAGATTGCATTTTGCGAAGAAAAATAATGTATTGCTAGAGGATAACGCCTTTAAGGCAAGCATACTTTTGTAAATAAAGGGGCACCTCGAGGCGGTGTAATGGTTAGCAAGCTTGTCTCACTAGAACAATTACCACTGAGTAGTGAGTTCGATTCTCACTGGGTGCCCCCTACTTTCGGCCTTGTGCCACATCTGAGCTACGCTTGGAAAATCACTACTTTGTAAATAAAGTGCTATTAGATTGAAGAAAAATAGCATTATTAGTAAACAAATAACATATTTAGATTTATTTTCCAGGTTTAGAGTTTCACAGAACTAGTATTTGCTCGTCAGGATTTTGACAATATAATTTCTGCCTTGTGCCACATCTAAGCTACGCTTGGAAAAGCGCGCGCGCACACACACACACACACATATATATATATAAGTGGACATTTAGGTCAACAGTCAGCGGTGACAGTCTGTTTCATGCTTAAACGAAATTTTCAGGCCATATGAATTGGGTTTTGGCTCGACTATTTATATACGCTGGTTACTGGTGCATTATGGGTAAGTCTATTGTATTATTCTAACGGTTGTTTTGGTGTGAGGTAATGGTTATGTTTCAAATTATTCTAGGGGATATTGAACAGAAATCATTATGGACCCGAATTCAGACATAAACATATGCAAACGTAATAATAACAATCAGCAACAAAATAATAATTTAATAATATTATTTAATAATGATCAATAATAACAATCAGTAACAAACAATAAATTAATCAATAATAAATAAAAAGCGCTAACAAACAACACTATAAAATAGCCACAAAACTGCATTCAGATCCACAATTATTTCCACATTATTCAATAATGAACGGAAAGTTGATTGGATATTTTAATATTCAGCAAGTATTGAACATAAGCAACGAAATGCAAAGTAGGATAAAAATGCAAAGTAGGATACTATTTTACAAGTACAATCCTTTTGCAAAGCTACTTAAATATTGCCCTCACATTTTGATGGTATATGCAAACGAATGCCATAATTTTATATATAAACGAAGTATATGCCATAAAAAATAAAGCAACTTGTATATGCCATTAAATAAAGCAACTATTGCTTCAATGCGTACTGTAGCATGTATTCGATAATAAGAAAACAATCCTTCATCAAATCTTATAGACTGGCGCTACAGAATCACAAGGATCGTTGCCAAATAATCACATCACTTGAAGAATTCCAACAGCAGCAACAACTATAATGGATAGCACATGAAACTCGAAGAGAGAATAATGAAGCTGTTGACTTTCCACTCTACTTCAAACAAAGGTTTGGGAAGGAAACTCCCATCAATACTAGAAAGGGAAATAAACAGTAGACTTGAGAAGCCGGTTTTCTTAAAAAAAAAAAAAAACGTTTTAAGCACAAACCTTATAACGCTAGCAATTCGGCCAAAGAATTCTTTTTAATAATTTCCCCACAAGCAATGCAACAAAGCTACTAAAACGCAAGGGGGGTTGATAAATATTAGAGAACATGAGTAAAAATAAAAATTATTGAGAGAGAAAAATAAAAGAACAAGAATTAAGAAGAGAGAAGATACGACTGGAATTGCATTTAAATTTTCGAAGATCAAAGTTGACTGGGAAATGGAAAGAGAGTTCCACAAGTGGGAAGTGCACGAGAAAAACCTGTTACCATAGAACCTACGGTTATATCTAGCCATTTCAACAATAAAATATAAAATGAGAAAAATGTTCCCTGTATAGAGAAGATTAATGAAACCATTAGCATCTGTGGTTGGGAGGTTAAAGCCTTAAACAACGAAGACTAAAAAGAATTGTTCATTTTCTCTTCCATTTAGCATTGTACATTGTGAAGAGGTTCCCTATTCTTCTAATAACCAAGTAAAAACTTATTTAATTGAATAACAAATAGTAATTATAAGCAAAAATTCTTTTGGCTATTTCCCAAAATAACAATGAAAATTCGAATATTTGACCTGCTCTAAACTTGGTGTTATTTACTTTTCTGTGACCTAAACAACTTAAAAAATTTGGCAGTACACAGATAAATATTTCTATTTTAAGGTGTCATTTCGTGGCGCTAATTACCTTTCCCAGTAAATAATTATAGATTTATAAATGCTTTCCACAAAATAAAGTTCTTAGGTAGATTATTGGACTAGCAGGTACAACATTAGAATCGGGAAAGCCTGCCAGATAAAAACAGGATGAATTTTGGCCTTCAGATTTTTGTAACAAGACAATGGAATATGGTAGGTGGTTACAGGTCTGAATCCCAGTGTGTTTTAGAAATAAGTTTCTTGTTTTTCTTTAAGTAATTTTAAAATGAAAATATATGTAATTCGTTCTATACGTACTTATTTCTTACCAGAATGTTTCCCCAATAATGTCTATTCTGGGGTCATAGAAAGTTTTCAGGCCCTCCATGACATCAGACCACTTGTCCCATGTTAGAAAGTATAAAAAAATGAAAATGAAGGGATTATCGTTATTCTACACTGATTTATGAACAGTTATCTTCATCTTGATTGCTATTGTTTTGATTGTTGTACTGTCGGATTAAAATACTTGTATTCCTGCTGGATACGAAAATTCTCTCTCTCTCTCTCTATATATATATATATATATACTTTATTATAGGATATTACATTCAAACATGTACAAAACCTTTACATAAATGCACTCCTGTTTCCATGTGTTTCATCACATCTCCTCACGCGGTAGTAAATGACTATATATATATATAAATAAAGCTTACGTATTCTATGATAGTATTTTATTAAGTGCATGACATGTCCTCATTAAAGCGATTAAAAGTCGGTTAATAATGAGGACACGTCATGGTCAAAATAAATAAAATGATATCTGTTTATATCGCTGAGATGAGATATTATGATTACTTGCATTATTTACATTATTAACATTATTCGGACTGTTACCCTCATCTTCATTGCAATATTCACAAAGCTCCGAACTTCTTCAGGTGACATGGCCCAGTGGATAAAAACGTTGGTTAAACTCAGTGATTAGACTCAAAGGGTTGTGAGTTCAATACCAGGCAACAGCAGTGGTGATCCAAAACCTTGGAGAGTTGAGTTAAAGAGAAATAACTGAGACATCCGGAGGAGCCACGGCACGTGGAACAAGGACAATCTACCCCGGTGGACGACATAAAGTGTTTGGTCTGAAATTCCAATCACCTGAAGAAGTCCGGAGCGTACAAGCGGCCGAAACATGAATGTGGCAATGAAGATGAGGATAGCAGTCCGAATAATGTACATAGTGCAAGATAAAATAATATCCAGATTTTATAGTTTACATTCTCTCTCTTTCATATATATGAGTCATTCATATCTGCTTAGTTTCGCGTTAGTCTAAAGCACGTCAGATCTAACGCAGGTTAGAATCCTGCCGGAGGTCGCAGCTTTTTTATAATATTTCTCTAATATTTAGGCCGGTAGACGGAAATAAATAAAGATAATGTTTAAGAAATCAATGAAGCGTCTACTCAAATATGGATATACACTAAAAATAACGTTTAAGTGATAAAATCTATTACTTCTTTAGAAATAAGTATTTATGAAAATAGAATTAAATGAGGAACAAATACAAAAATCTTTATAAATTTAATATTTCATACAATATAACTACAAATATAAACAGATACACACAATTTATATATATATATATATATATATATATATATATATATATATATATATATATATATATATCGGATTGGCATGGAAAAAAATGATATGTAGTATTACTGAGAGAAAGTAGGGAAAAACGTTTGTCATGAAAGCCAATGATTCAAGGGAGGTAACTATCGCGTTACTAATGC
Source organism: Acanthosepion pharaonis (assembly GCA_903632075.3). Taxonomy (NCBI): domain Eukaryota; kingdom Metazoa; phylum Mollusca; class Cephalopoda; order Sepiida; family Sepiidae; genus Acanthosepion; species Acanthosepion pharaonis. The sequence goes on from CAHIKZ030001491.1 coordinate 1,263,148, forward strand.
CAACTGTCGCCCGTATGACGAGAAAAGAAAGAAGAAAAAATGGACACAAACTATTCTGTTTAGATAAAAGTTTCCGCTCGATTTAATGACAAGTTGATAGCAAAACGGTCTGCCTCTGTTGTATTGATATGGTGGGATTTTCTGACAGGAAGAAGAATGGAAGAAAAATTTCGCTTTTCTTGCATCATATATATATATATATATATATATATATATATATATATATATATATATATATATATATATATATATATAAATAAAGGAGTGCTGAAATGTTCTCGCTCCAAACTAGTTCCTATAATCAGGCCATATGACCGAACATCGGATTTATTTTTTGAGAATCTCTTGTTTGGACCTAAATCTTTTGTGTTGCCTGCAAGCTATGTCACTCACGTGCGTGTGTGTGTGTGGGGGGATATCCGTATATTTAAGTAAATACGTGTTGAATAAAGACATAATGTCGCTTTTAAAAACAGGGCGGAGATGGGCGTTTTTTTCTGAAGATTATTGGATAATCCTGCCACTCGATTGGCAAGCTCTCCAAGTCCTTATTGAGCAGAACAAACGTTATTTTTTGTACGAAGAACTCAAAGCGAAATGGAACACACACACGCACATACAGAGTTACTTAGCGTTGCTTGGTAATAGGGTCTATTTATATTCCATGTAATTCCTTTTAACAAATAACCACGTCATCATCAATATATTGCAGTATTTTGGATCACCAGAACTAGCATCCTCATCGAGAAAAGAAAAAAGTTAAAATAAACAAATTTGTCTGATAGAGACGATGAAGCAAACAATCTTCTTTTGTTGCTTCTTACGCTGAAGACTAGCGTTGCCAACTGTCCAAAAAATGCGGGATTGCCCCGCATTTTGCTGCTGAAGAGCTTTTTAAAAAAATCATTTCACTCCAAGAAAGCCAATAAAGCCATTAGGACGCAAGGTGGGCTTACTGAGTGTTAGAGAATATGACAAAAACTACTATTAAGGAGAGAGGACAATCAAAGAACAAGAATTAAGAAGACAAAAGATTACGATTGACATTGCATTTAAATTTTTGAAGGTAAAAAGTTGACTGGGGAGCAAGAAGCTGGAAGAGAGTTCCGCAAGCAAGAAGCGCGTGAGAAGAAACTGTTACCATAGAACTTACGGTTACATGTAGCCATTTTAACTGTAAAATGATGAGACCTAGCCGCCAATCTAGTACTGCGCTTAAATTCATAAAGTCTAGGTAGTATAGAGCAGGGGTCGGCAAAATTACGGCACGTGTGCCACATGCGGCACGCCAAGCAATTTCAGTGCCACACAACCGGAAATGACATCACGAAGTGCGAAACTATAACTACTACAACGCAAAGAAGATATTTAGCTGTTTTAATTTTAATTTTAATATTATATATATATATATATATATATATATATATATATATATATATATATATATATACTCTATATTACTATATAAAATATATTGTAGAACAGGTATATTGACCTTGACTTGTATAAAAATATATATGCTGTTGGCACACTGAATGATTTTAAAATCCTAAGTCGGCACATAGTTAGCAAAAGGTTGCCGACCCCTGGTATAGAGGAAAGTTCATAATAGTAAATATAATGTATAAAAAATATATAAATTCACTTACATCATATATTTAGGTTTTATTCCAATTCTAATAATCGATTTTTAAAACAATAAACATTGCCGAAGAGTGAAGGCAGTTAAAAAAGCGGTGTCATGGGAAAAAACGTCCTTTTGATCAGTCACTTATGTGCCATGCGTGATACAGACTTAAGCGATCATGTATCTATCGATACATGACTGACGAGGCAGATTTTTCCCCCACAGTAGGTACTATTTCTTTCTGTGGTAGACCAGTTGCCATCCAAGGCTATAGAACCCGGTCTGTTCTGCTATTTATTCATAGCTTTTTTAAGAAGAGGATTCATACCTTTCCCAAGGGTATTATCATGTAAGTGAATGTAATGGATTCGACTGGAATTCGAACTCAGTTCTCCGATTTCTCAATCCGATCCGCTATCCATTACTTTACTGTGTCTCTTGTCCTTTTGATATTACGTCTCATTGGCGGCATGTACGTCCATGTTTGCCATTTACAATTAATTACTTTTTAATGATTACATTATAAACTCAAACACATCTCTTCTTTATTCAAAATTTATCACTGAACTGTTATTTTGCTCGGAGCTTATACAATTCTTGAATGATAAACTGTGACATATGAATTCCATTCAGTTTGTGGCACAGTGGATCCCTGGTTTGGAATCTGCCACTGAGTCCGAAGGATCTCATGGTTGGGAACCTGTCCATAGGATCCGCGGCCCTCTGTTTGGGGGAGGCTTACTTTTCAAACGTCCCGCATTTTCATTTTCGGGAGTTGGTAACCCGACTGAAGATTTTGAATCGCGATATAGAATGAATCCTTCTGTTAAGTTTTCAGCGATCAGGGTTTGCATTGCAAGATTTCCCAAGATGGTGGAGGCCTAATTGACTACTTGATGGATTCTGAGCACCACTTAACCAAAATTAAGACATCTAAGTGAAACAATCTTTTGCGCAAACTCTGTAACGATCGCCAAACAAACATGTAATGCAATTAAGCGACCAATGTGCCCCGCTGATGGTCTCACAACACAAATCGATTAATAACTCCAAGATGTTGAATGTAGATTTGAGCAGAGCGGTGCATACATCTTTCAAAGAAAGTAAGTGGATAATTATTTTGAGGCAGACGAATTTTCCAATGCATTTAAGATCCCATCAGCTTCATCATGGCATAGTAATATAATCAGCATCATTTTAATCCGGTCTCATAATCCGAGTTCAATAGAACTTACTGTAACAAATCTCATAAGGATGATGTTTATAGTCATAATTTTAATTAAAATTAAATTCCATTTCTATTTCCTTTTCTCTGGTTCCCATTTTAATTCTCTTACTGAGCTCATTAATTCATTTTTAATTAAATTAAAATTAAATTAAACATTTTCAGCTTTATTTGTTTATTTGTTCTGCTTTCGCATTTTTCGTGTTCATTCAATCTTTCCTTAACCGATAACAGTTTTGAACAAAAGCAGGTATTGAAGGTGTGCTTGTGCGTTCAAACAACGCCTACATATTTCAGGTACACAACATATATAATATAATCACCAAAGCTCTTCAAGGGTAGGGGATGCTTATTATTACAGCTCATTTAGCAAACACGTTCACTTTTTGCCCAAATCTCGATTATCCGGACTTCCATTATCCGAACGGGAATCGAAGAGAAAAACTGAAATCATCCCAAAATGTTTCGGTTATCCGAACTAAACCTACTATCTGTCTATATTTCTGAGATGAGGGCATTATGTACACTATTTACATTATTCAGACTATTGTCCTCATCTTTGTCGCAATATTACAATGTTTCGGTCGTTTACGCTCCGGCCTTCTTCAGGGGTGGAATGTCGAACTGAACCCTTTATTTCGCTCACTGCGGTACTGTTCTAATTCAACATGCCATGTTTAATGGATGTCATTTATCAGTTAACTCCTGCTTAATTCCCTCTCCAATTATGGACTGCACCATGTGTCCTCAAGGACACATGGCGCAGTGGATAAAGGCGTTACTTAGATCCAGTGACAGGACCCAAAGAGTGTGAGTTCAATACCCAGTTAAGGCGGTGGAGAACTTGGAGAGGGGAATTAGCAAGAGATAACTGGTGACTGACATCCATTAAACATGGTACGTGGAACTAGAACAGTACCCCAGTGAGCGAAATAAAGGGTTCAGTTCGACATTCCAACCAACTGAAGAAGGCCGAAACGTTGTAATAAATATGGCGACAAAAATGAGGACAATAGTCTGAATAATGTAAATAGTGTATATAATACCTCATCTCAGAAATATTGACAGATACTGAAGGGCCAAAATGTTGTAATAAATATGGCGACAAAGATGAGGACAATAGTCCGAATAATGTAAATAGTGAACTAAACCTATTCTAATATTTCATCTCAGACAAACTTTTGGAGAATTTAGAGAATCATACCTAACCTTCAAAGTTTTAATTTTGTACAGCGAAGCAATGATTATGTCTGACAAATATTATAGTTGGTTGTGCTTTTTAACCAGAAACTAACATTACAAATATATCTATTTTGATCCATCTTTGGCAGTTAGCGGCACAGAAAAATACGATCCATCCTGGGTATGACGATAAACTACGTCCAACAGCAAGGCCTCTGATCAGGAGGTTTTGAGAAGCGTGGAACCACCTTATAATTCACCCTGACCCTGGGTGGTAGCACCTGTTAGGGTCCTTGCTATAGGGCAAATAGTTAACCCTCAAACTGAGACCAGAACACTATGAATTTTCTACTGGGAGTGAAAGAGAACGAAGAGACAATAGAAAGAAGCGAAAACACAATCCTAAACAGGAAACAAAGGTAAAAAATGTACTCCTGTTCAAAAAACCGGGGAGGAGTGTGAACCGGACGATAGGTGAACCTATCTAGTCCCGTTGAGAGGAAAATAAATAAATAAATAGTAAATAAAATTTCAGAGTTTAGACGGAGCCATTAGAAATATAGAATTGAAGAAGACATTAGACTATTCGGAATTTTGAATTATCTGAACATATTTATCAGATACGCAACACCACTGTCGAACATCTGTCACGCGTGTTCTGTCTTCGTCGGATTAGTAGCAACTCCCCCCCTAAAACAATAACAACAGAACCAACACGCTGTTGTAAGATTAACCTCACCTTATTCGGTTGTAAATTGGAAAGAAAAAGAGAGGACGAATTACAGAGAAAACTTCTTTACTTGAAACAGTCGAACCACTTTCAACAGTATGGGTTGCAGTGTCCGAAGTATTAGGCGTTCGAAAAGCAAAAAAAAATAAATAGTTATTTATTTGACTATTTTATATATGGGTTGGCTGGCTTAAATCCGTATCAGTGTTCGGTGACGTGTGCAGACTTGGCCAAGTGATTCATCGACGTATCGCTTATCATTTGGTTACATTACGCATGTCATTTTCTTGGTCATTTTCCGCTGTTAAATCTATTATTAATATCTTATGACTCAGCAAAATCTAGTAAATACCAAGGAGGGGAGGTTGGACAAATAAAAACGCGAACGTATTTCGATTTTTAAAAAATAATTTCACCCCAAGCAAGACAACAGAACTAATAACTCGCAGGAGGTTACTGATTGTGAAAGAATATAAGAAAACATTATTAAGTATAAAAGAACAAAATTTAAGAGGACAGACGATAACGATTGACATTGCATTTAAATTCTTGAAGATGAAAAGCGAGAAGCTGCAAGCGAGTTCCACAAGCGAAAACTGAGCGAGAACAATAAAAGAGTAATCGGGAAGACAGAAGATAACGATTGACATTGCATTTAAACTTTTGAAGATCAAAGTTGGCTTGAAAACATGGAACCGGAAGTGAAGTGAGAAGAGAGAAATGCAAGAGAAGAAACTGTTAGCATAGAACTTACAATTATATCTAGCCATTTTCAACTGTAAACTGATCCTCCTATTTGTTGTTATTATTATTATCATTATCATCATCATCACAACGATTCAGTCGCTGGACCCTATGGACTTCATCAGTTGTTTGTTTATCCGATTAACCTTCAGAGGATTTCGAATTGAACCCTTTATTTTGTCTACACTAGTAGACTGTTTTCGTTCCGCTGAACATGTATCTTTCCTGACAAGTTATCTTGTTTGGTTCAGTGACAATTGGTAGAGGCATAAGTAAGAAAAACTAAATAAGAAGTCGACGAAATGTCTCTAGATATGGTCAGTGGAGCAAAAAAAGAAGAGTTTGCTTAAAAAAAAAAAAATCAAAAGAAAAACTAACCAACCAATCAATGAGCTGTAAAAAGAAAATGGATATTAATTCTTTTTAAAAAATATGTAGTTTGTATTTGATCAACAAACAAGGCGTGGTAGATTGCGCAGTTATTTTAAACCGCGCCAAATAATTATCGATCTGTTTTCTCCCAACAATGCAATCAGAAACTTGATAAGTCTTAATTATTGATGCAATAAAGGAGTTCCATATTTTCACAAGACAAATAGTCGGAATTCCATAAAAGAAACAGAGAACTAAATCGAGAAGCAAAAAAACAAAAACAAAAAAAACAACAAATACAAAACATTTTTTACAGATAATTTACAAAATGCAATAAAGAAAAAAGAAAGCAGTTGAAATAGCTTTGTCATGGCTGCGCAGAGAACATATGAAAAGGTAAACAGATTTACTGAATAAGCATAAGATTGATCAAACCCAACCAAATAACAAATGGTGATCTTTGAAATAAAAGGAGACGGAGTGGAAACTGATTGTCAGAGAACTCTTCACACAAATTTAGTTCGGATCTGAACATAAATGATTGAAGCACCACCCTTTTAAAAAAATCACCCCACCGCAAAAAACAACAACAACAAAAAAAACAAAAAAAACAAAAAACAAACAGTAACTGTCGTTGAAAATGAAGTGTAAAATGCTTAAGGACACAATGAAAAAAAAAAAAAAAATCACAAAAAAGAAGATACATGATGAAAGAAAATTCTCCAAAACAAAATTTTATTGAGAAAATTTATGTTATTATCAAGAGGAAATATCAAAGGATAATGTTTTAATATTTTTAAGACCTTGAAAATTTTGGTTAATTTTTGGGCGATAAATTTTACGAGAAATTTGAGCACTTTTTTGCTGTGAAGAACATTGATTTGTAAATTCTTGAAAAAGTCATATGAATATTAGATTTTAGTAAAACTTTCAGGACTTATTCAGAATTCATGAATGAAATTAAATTGGAATTGCTAATTTTTTTTTTAAGAAAATCTCGGGAAAATATTTTAGTTTTACATATGTTACCACCCACCTATTTAATTTTCGACAATTTCTTTTTTTGTATCGCTTTCATATTTAGATTAGTTATAAGGACAAGCCCTCGGAAAATGTAAATTATCAACTACTTTTCGTCAAACAGGACATCCAGTTAGAGAAAATCTATTCTGAATCATAAATAAAAAATACAATAAAACAAAGACGTTATTTAATTAGAAAAGCTTTTAAATGTTTTTATGAATACAATATATTATAGACACTATTGCCCCCCACCGCGCAAAAAAATAATTCGATGAATAATGAATTTTTACAAGAATTGTTTTAATTTTTATTTTTGTAACTTTAATTAAAATAATTTTGAAACTTAAATATTTAAAATTTTTGTTTTAAGTTGTAGCGGTCAAGCGATATTGTTCTGAAATAAAAACTATATTTAATAATCATAAATTGAAAAGCCTACTACAATTCAGTGATCTCCAGTATTTTAAAAAATATTTTTAATTTTTTATCTGTATAAAAGTGTCAATTTTGTAAATACGGAGATCCATACATGAAACCGATAACTATAGTAAATTTAAATTTCAGAAATTATTTGCGTCAAACAGGACCGCCAGTTACAAAAAAATAGCCTGAATAGTAAAAAATGAAACCCAGGCATTGTTGTTTAATTAGAAAAAGCTTTTAATTATCTTTATAAATAAAATATATTATGAACACTATTGTCAGAAATATCATTTCGTTGAATAATGAAATTTTACAAGAATTGTTTTCATTTTTAAAAATTTTAATTAGGATAATTTATAAACTTTTAAATCTTATAATAGTTTGTATTAATTTGTAACAGTCAGGTGATATTGGTATTACATTAAAACTGTAATTCATAACTATAAATGGAAAAACTCACAATTCAACGACCCCCAACACCTTAAAAAGAATTTCCATTTTTATGTGCGTGTATAAACGTATTGAGTTTTGTAAATACGGACGTCCATACACGACATCATCAGAAAATTAAAACGAAATTTAAAATGTAATGGTAATTTATTTAAATTTCCTCAACATGCATCTTTGGTGGTAATGACATAAAATTCAGAAAAATATTAGATTGCTTAGAATATTTTCTTAAATTTTTAAGATCACTGGATAGTTAAAAAAGAATAGTTAAAAAAGTGTAGTTGTCAAGTAAGTTTTACGGTTATGTACCCCTTACTTAACTTTCCTAAACAACAGGTTGTCGACGATCGCAGCGGCTGGTACCACGCTATTTAAGAAGGAGTAATAAAGAGCAAGGAAAAAGCGAAACCAACAGATGGAGGTGAGAAGACAAAGCAGGAAGCAGAAGGAGCAATCTCAGACCAGCTTTCTACAATCCAGCTTCATTTGTCACACCTACAGGAAAGTATGTTATGTGAAGATCGGTTGGTGTAATGGATAATTGCTCAGAATAAGAAATTGGAGAGCCGAGTTCGAATTCCACTCAGGTTTTTTACATTCACTTACGGGCAAATACTCTTAGGAAATCCGCCATCTCTCCCCAGTTATGGGTTAAATAGTAGTTGTTCCATTTGAAAAATTCATTGTCATTCTTAAAGGAATTGTTTATGCCATATTTCTCACACAAAAAGGACAATCCAAAATATGTTTCGGCTCTAAATAACTCTCTAAATCCGTAAACAAACGAAAAAAAAAAGAAAAAAAAGAAAAAGAAAAAATGTCAGCTATTACAACATATTCAAAGATCGGACTACGAAGCCACTCGAAAATACATGTTGGAAAATTCATAGTAATTCTAAAAAGAGTTGTTAGTCCCAGGTTTCCCACACAAAATGGACAATCCAAAATATGTTTCGGCTCTAAATAACTCTCTAAATCCGTAAAAAAAAGTCAGCTATTAAGAACATATTCAAAGATCGGACTACTAAGCCACTGCAAATGCTGCTCACTATCAGGCTGAATTTCGACGAAACAGGGTGCTGCCTTTATCTTGCGAGATGAAATGATACCTATTCCCTTTCTCTTTGCTTTTTTCTCGCCTATGCTGTTGCTATTAATATATGTCTCATTCCATAATTTTATTAAAAAAGAAGTTATCAAGCTCGTCTTTCTGGTGGTTTCACTTGGAATTACTTCCAGTCTCAGCGCATGGAATCTGTGGCCTTGTGCCAAACTAAACGTCAGTACTTGTAGTCAGCAACCATTTGTTTTCTTCTAATTTAATTAAGATCGGCGACTGTCAGTCTCTTGTATCAACGCCTGTCCCAGCGGGTTGATGAAAACACTCACTTGTGCCGAGGTCGTTTTCTTTATCTTATCTCATCTGTCTACACAAGACTTTCCTATTTGACCAATTCCAACGTCCAGGTCACAGCAGAAAGTAATTAACCCCATCGCAATCCCAAGATTGAAACCTGGCACGACAGCAGAGAAGCGGAATGTTTCAAGAACTCAGGGTTTATTGCAGGAAAAAGAATAAAAAAACCTATCAATCATTCACAAGTGGTAAAAATAGTAGTCTCTCAAATTTGGGCATTAACACGCATTTTATATATATATATATATATATATATATATATATATATATATATATATATATACCACCGCTAGCAGGGTTATCCGACTATAGAAACTTAATTACAAAGAATATTGTTCATAATGAATTTTACATTACTGGTATTGTTTTTTTTTTTTAATCATTTCACTCCAAGCAAGGCGACAAAGCCGCTAAGAGGTAAGAGTTTACTGAGTGTGAAAGAAAGTGCGAAAATATTTTCGAGGAGAAAGAACAATAAAAGAATAGGCATTAAAAGGACAGAAGATGACGATTGACGTTGCATTTAAATTTTTGAAAATCATAGTTTACAGGAAAGTAAGAAGGTAGGAAATAGTTCCACAAAGGAGAAGTGCGAGAGAACAAACTGTTAGGTTAGATCTTTAGAGTTACATCTACCAATTTCAGAAGTGAAATGATGAAATCAATCTAGTACTGCGCTTAAATTCGTGAAGTCAAAGAACCAAGGAGGAGAATTCATCAGAATTACCATGAAAAAATATATATATATTTAAAAAAAGACACGGAGAAACTACATTACGACGATGGAAAGTGATTGAAGCCAAGATCGAGATGGGTTTTTGATACACGGGCAACGTCGGGTAACATTGCTAGTGCATTGCTTGAAACTTTAAATTTAATTTGTAGCCACTTACAAAATATATTTAAATGTTGGAAGTTCTATGTCTGTAAATAAAACGAAACGGATTTAATATTTCTGTCCACTGTTTATTTTTATTTATTTAGCTTTTGCATCGTTATATAAAATAAATAATTTATTAACATTCATTTAAAAGGTTGTCTTTTATTAAATAAAAAGTATGGAATATCCAAAAATTCATTGATTCTTTATTCCTTAATTTTGTCATTGTCTATTTAAAAAAAATAAAAAAAATTGAATTACGTCGGGTTTATATTGGAAACGCAAAAATATCGGCAAATATATTGCTACATTTTTTCATGATAACTATTACATATATGGAGAGCGGCTTGGATTGAGGAATCGGAGAGCCGAGTTCAAATTCCAGTCGAATCCATTACATTGTAATACTAATTGTGAATCCTCTTCTCCCTCCAGCTATATAGCAGGACAGACTGGGTTCTATAGCCTTGGATGGCAACTGGTCAAGGAGAAGGAAAACTCTGAATTCAAACCCGGAGTGGAGCCCCTAAGGCGGATGGACGGCACGTATTGGTTTATCCTCTCCTTTAGACTCTGCTAGCAAGGCCGAGATTAGGAACTAGACGTCTAGGCAGCCCTAGTTCTCCATATATCCCACCCAGGCTCGTAGCGTACCGCGCTACTCCATCGTCTCTCGAGACGGACGGATGCCGACGACGATATTTCGGCAAACATGGGTAAACGTGCTCGCAAGGAAACATAGTGACAGAGGAACGAGTTTTCTCATATCACCGCTTTTTAAAACTAAGTTCACACTTCGGTAATATTTATAGTTTTAAAAAGCGGTGATTAGAATTGGAATAAAATCTAAACATATGATGAAAAAGAATTTATACATTTTTTTTTGTTCTTGAGATTTTACAAGAATAATTTTATACTTAAAACATTGTAAAACCTAATACAATTAAAACTAATGCAATACAATATTCATCATTTATAAAGATTTATATAATTTATAAAAAATAAATGTGAAAAGAATTTTTTATTAATAAATTTATATTCATTTAGTAAATTATTAAAATATTTGAACCAACTATAAAGAAATCTTTATGATTTACCATTTTATAAAGTTCGAATCAAATGGCTTTTAGCCGATGTTCTGCTAGCCATTCCAATAAAGAATCTACTAAGTAAATAGTGTTTATTATTTTTGTTGTCAGTTCTCAAGAACAAAGGGAATATATAAATTCTCTTTCATATGTTTAGGTATTAATCAATTTTAATCATAAAAATGAAATTTTATCGTCAAAATCTTTGTGTTATTATTAAACAGATTTTTAATGCAATTTTTTAAAAATCGTTTTTAGAACGGTCGAAATTTTATTTAAAATTGTTTTTCCGGTGTCAACATGGGTCATAAATTTGTTTGGGAAATTTGAGCGTCTTTTGTGGCGAAAATCACATTGATATGGAAATTCTTGCAAAAGTCATAATTGTGGGATTTTAGTGAAACTTTCAGGACTTATTCAGAAATTTGTTTATTTAGGTAGCAAATTCTCTTTTAGGCATGTCTGCTTAAATAAATTACAAACATTATGCCTGCTTATTTTTATCATAATCATTTTATAGTCACAAATATTTTTCTGTATATTATAGTGGAATAAGACAAGAAAATGTTTCTTGCATCATTTGATTATGCTAAAAATAAGGAGACATACTGTTTGTAATCTATTTAATCAGGCATGCCTATATATATATATATATATATATATAACAAAAATTTGATTGGATTTCGCGAAAAATTAATTCAGGGAGTTAACATTTTTAAAGCAAGAATTTAACATCAATCTCTTGAAGAGTTATAGAAAATCCCCGAAACTCATAGTAAGTCATAAGATAAGTGAGCAACATTATTTCATTGTGTGTGTTTGTGTGTGTGTGAGACAATCAACGTACAAATAAGTGAAAACATTAGATCATCTCTATAAAAGATATCATTTTCAGTACTAATTTTAAACTTTACTAAGTCTTTAACGAACAGTTTCTAAATCAAGCAACCTTGACGTTTGAATCCAGCATCGTATCATTATTGAGACAGTGTGGTTTAAGGAAAAGATAAGAGAAAAAAAGAGAACCGTATAAAAAAGTCGAAATACGAAAGAAAGCAAATACAAATTAGTATAGCATTACCTTTCTCATTTATACTTAAGGGCAATTTCAAACAAGCCGCATGTGTGATTGTTAAATACATACCCGGCTATTTAAATAGATTCTTGACCTTACAATGAACTGTTGACCATTTCCCCATGGTAAAATACTAGGAATTCCAATTGTCTTACAATTTGTGGATAAATCCGATTTAATATAGGCTTTTGCATTGAAAAAAAAGTAGTGTGGTATGCCTGATAAGTGCACTTGACTGTGGCTGAGTAGTTAAAATGGTAGCGGGTTCGAATCTTACCCTAGTCGATTTATCACGGTGGTGGTTTCTTCATGATGTCGATCTGCTGAGGAAATGATGCCAGTGTGCAGATCCGTTCAAAAGTGCCTAAAAAACCATATCAATCTCCACACCAAAGACTTGCGGATGAAGCTATGTAGATGAAATTATTTGGAAGCCATCAATAACTATGCTAGCGTAAATTCACAAGTCATCGTGACTGAGGGATTAAACCGTACTGCTTTTGTTCAATTACTAATCATGCTAGATTCTGTAGTCACTTCCAGTGTAGTTGCAATATAAATTACACTGGTTTGGTTTGGTTTGTTTTACGGCATATCGACCTAAATGCGTTACTTAATGCCGACAAAATTTTTATTGCTGGTAATATGTTTTTCTTCAAAAATCTATTTTTGCGAATATTTTTCCTTGAAGAAATCTATAGGTGGTCATTTTTTTTCTAAGAATGTATAGCTGTTTGAATTGCTGGTAATTTTTTTAAACGTATCGCTGATAATTTTTCCTTCAAAAATTATTGCTGGTAATAATTTTTTTTTTATTACCAAGTATTTCTGGTATTAAAACCTATTTTTACATAAGCTTGAGTGTTAGCTATTTGCCCATAGCTGGGACCCTAACAGGTGCTACCACCCCGGGTCAGGTTGGACCTGGGAACACGCTCCTCAAAACCTCCTGATCAGATGCCTTGCTGTTGGATGCAGTTTATCGTCTTACCCAGGCAAGACGAAATAAATTACAGTGAAGAATATATATATATATATAAATATCAGTAGATTCTAAAACTTTTACAAAAACTTCTTAACTTTATCAAGAGTGGGGAGTGTTTAAAGTGAATCTCTAGTCCAGTTATGGCAACAGTTGCATTTTTGGTCTGATCTAGCTCTTGTCAAACTAGAGCATACCAGGATGAGTCAGATACTTTCTAGAGAGCGACATGCTGAGGACATTATTGTTACCCAATCTCGTGTTTATCGCCAGACATGAAAATGCAGATAAGGAAGTATTAAACAAGATTTTTTTTTTCATTTTATTTAAAAGTTACGGAATATAGCGGTAACTCCCTTTGCACAGTGAGACGCAGGTTCGAATACTGCTGGAGAGCGCAATGTTTTCTTTAATAAGAGTTCTCGAACATTCAGGCCGGTAGACAGAAATAAAGGAATATACTATTTAATAAATAAACAGGGCGTCTACTCAAATACAGTATCCACAAAATAACATTTAAAATGATAATATACATATTATTTATTACTTCAAATGTTATTTTAGCGGATACCCGTATTTGAATAGACGCTCGGTTTATTTTAAACTGTATTTATTTTGTCGACAGATCTACGCACTCGAGAAAACTTGAAGAAAATCTACCCTCCGGATGAAAGAGGATACTTCGCATTTTTATTTATTAAAGAATGGGTATCATGTTTATCGGTGTTCACGGTAAAGCCCATTGGATCAAACGGTAATTTCCCTTGCAAAGAGGGGCGCAGGTTCAATTCCACTGTGGAAAGCATTTCCTTTACTAAGATTTCTCGAATGCGTAGATCGACAGGCGTAATACACAGTTCAGTAGAAAAAAATGGGGCGTCTATTTCAAATACGAAAAAAAAAAATTATATATATATATATATATATATATATATATATATATATATATTGAACTGGACTAAGTCCGACAATTATTTTAATATATTTTTTTTTATACGTTATTTTTATAGATATAAATATTTAACTAAATGCTATGTTTATAATAAACAGTACTTACAACAACTTTACCGACCTGATTGTCTGAGAAATTTCATAGAAATTATTTTCCTCTGACAGGAATCGAACCTGTATCACCTGACGTGCTATACTACTTAGCTACAGAGGAAGCTGGTTAGCAAGGTCGAATAGTTAGATAGATATTTACATACACACGCACACACTTACAGGGTGTGTGCAAAAGTAGGTATACAATAAGGAAAAATAACACGCGCGCACAAAACATATTGATTATACAAACATCAATAATGCCCATATCAATAATAAACATATGAATTTCTCAAATGTTCGAACTGTTTGCCCGGTCATTTACACACTTCTCTTCACCAGAAAAATATTTATTATTATTATTATTATTATTATTATTCATCACAAAAAAAATGTATTATAATAAAAATTATGAAAATAAAAATATTAAAAATGATTTTAATGAATTAAATGAATTCTAGTATTAAATGAATCCTCGAACCAATATTATGATAAGGGGATAATACTTAGTGTATACTTATATTTGAAGCCCCTGTATATATATATGTTTCTAGAAAGACCCCAATACTTAATAGATTAGTAAAAACAAAGAACTATCATAGATTAGTTTTAACATTTAAATCGATAGATCGCTCGAAGCTACAAATATTTCGCCGTCCAAAATTGCATTTTCCAATCGTATCGGATTCGATCTTCCTTTAAGAACAAAATCATGCGACTCAAGTGAGTGAATTCCAGCGAAATTTCAACTTTGTTATTGATCAACGCAGTTGAAAATAATCAATCACAGAAGTAATCGATACAAATCGAAACTAATAAAAAGGTAAACCGTATGTTTAGCTAACATAGAAAAAAAAAAAATCAACCTTCCCGCCGTGTGTCCGCCTTCAAGGATTGCTATTAATGATGAGACTGGCACGGAGAGAATTTTAAACGATTAAATCCTTAATCGATTAAGAGGAGCACCTGAAAGTGTTCCCGTGTTGTAGTTGGTAGCGTAGCTGAACATCATGGTTATCTGGCGATTTTCAGAGTCAGTTGAAAGTGAAACGCAAACATTCACCCTCTTTCCATTTGCTTTTCCTTTTCCATTCAATTTCTAACCATTTTCTAATTCTCTTGAGAAAAAAAAGAATTCAAGCACAAAGCGAAAATCTGTTTACGAAGAGCGATGTTTCCAGATTCCGTAATCATTTTAATGGGCATAAACGCACGAAAACAGAATAACCGAGTTCTTAAAAATAACAAGATTATATATTAATATTTAATAGCTCTATTATAGCAGTAACACTTGTTATATTTTGATGAGCATTCATAATCCGTTTTACCTTGCCTTGTTCTGTAAGGACGTAGGCCAAGCCCGCTACAATTTCTTTATTTATTAACTGGGAATCGAAATAAGTTGAGAAAGATAGTGAAGTGGTTACCGTTACATACTGCTCGGTTTCGTATTCAGAAATGTCCTTCTCTTAGACTCGCTACCGACGAAAACGAGAAAGCGCAAGTCTAAAACAAATTTAGAATTTGGTCGACCAATTCCATTGTCCGCACAGATTAGCCTTACATTAACTGCACGTCCAGTAAAGACTTTAACAACATTATACATATAATAGCTCTATTCCATCGGTAATGTTTGCATCATTCCCTGACAATGCCTTTTTCTTATTTTTAATGCGCAGCATCTTTTTCCATCAAAATTATATATATATATATATATATATATATTAAAATTTGCTATATTTCTAATGGGGGTGTGCTCAATATGAATATATGTTTTTTCTATTTTCCTCACTTCTCTTAATCCGTTAGCGACACACACACACACATATATATATATATATATATATATATATATATATATATATATATATATATATATATATATATATATATGTGTGTGTGTGTGTGTGTGAGTATGTATATGTAAATGGAAATTTCCAAGAGGATAGTATCTAGGTAGAGCTCAATATCCAGAACAGAGCAAGAATATAATATATAAAAGGTTCAAACATTAATATTAGTGTTTGAGCCTTATATATATAAATGACATTTATCATCCAGTTTTGATTCCTATGTTCAGACTTTCTATATAATTATAGAAAGTCTGAACATAGGAATCAAAACAAAGGAATGAAAGGTTTGGTATATTTGTTTATTCTAGGTCACTCCTAATATCACAGGTTGAATAAACAGGGGTGGATTTGCGGGTGGTGTAATGGATAAAGGCTCGGAAGGAGAAATTAGAGAGCAAAATTCGAATTCCTGTTGGGTTCATTACATACACTTACACGAAAATACCGTTACGGTATGAATCCATCTCCTCCCCAAACTAGGGGTTAAATAGTAGGACTTGTATCTGGAAAGCTCATTAATATCACCAAAGCATTGTTAATGCAATATTTGTTTACAAAAAAAAAAAAAAAATGAAAAAAAAAGTGGTCTTACAATCTAAAATACACTTTGGCTATAAATAACGAACAAAGGGTTGATAAGCCGTAAAAAAAAGCAGATCAAGCAATATTCATTACTAAATTTGATAACTCTTTATTGATGACGGGTTGTCTGTTTTCATGCTTAAGACTTCTACTTGTAGTTATTTTTGTTTTAGAATCTATGTTATATAGCATTTTTGTGTTATTCGTAAAGATTTTTGTTTTCTTGCTGAGTTTTGTGGTGATATACAATTTAATTGAACAATTAATGAAATGAATGACTCGTTAATCGGCGAGATAATGTAGTGGTTTTCTAAGTAATGTAAGTGTCGTGTGAATTATTATTGTTAGAAAGAAATTGTCCAAGTGGGCAAGCGAAATAAATAAATATACAGTGGGACTTAATTTAACGGACTAATAATGGGGAGGGTCGCCCGTTAAAGCGATTTGCCCATTAATTTGAAGCACTTTTTTTTTCGTGGACTAAAAACAGCCAGTACCGTACAATATTATTGTAAATAAATTTAAATACAGTATATATGTATGTGTATCTTAAAGTTACTGGATTGTAACGAGAGAGAGAGAGAGAGAGAGAGAGAGAGAGAGAGAATGTGTGTACACGACGAGCGCTCAAGTAAACAACAGCGGCTATTCTCGGAACTACCGGTTTCCGTCTGTTGATTGCGCCAGTAAACAACGGCGGCCAATTCTGAAACTAACGGACTTTGCTCGCTACGAGCGGGCGTTTTGTATTTCAGCCAGACACTACCATTTCTGCGAATTTTTTCAGTTAAATCCGGGGTCCGTTGGTTCCAGGACCGTTAATTCGAGGTTTTACTGTATAAATAAAAAAAGAACTATACAATAACACGAACAGTCACGTAAAGACTGGATACATGAGAAGCGAAAACACGATATCTGGAAATTGATGAATATGACAAAGCACAAAAATAATAACTATTTAATAGTAGCTTACGAAATATTAAGAAATATGCATGATACTTTACATTAATTGCAAAACTCCGAGTTTCATGCCGAAGCAATTGTCAAGTGCTGGAATTATTAGTGTTTTACTTTTTATTTTTAAAATTTTTTTTTTAATAAAAATATCACTATTCATATGCAGTGAAGGATTCTGTTGCAACGGCGGTGAGCATAGATACATTTATCCGAGTAGCCTCGTCTTTTTTCTCTTCACTCAACGGTGTGTATACGGCGAAAGCTCCACTGATAAGTCAAAGAGGACAAACGCAATAATAAATGCTTGACCTGACCTGTCGCACACCAGCTGAGCCTTTTTTTAATCCAAGAAAACGGAAGTCAATCCGTCGAACTGTGAGTTTAACTTAATGTCAAAGGTTATGGTCTTTAGTTTGCTTTATTATTTGTGAACAGCGTGTTACTTCCTTCTTCCCCTTTCCTTCACTAGCAGCTAAAATAGAGCCCTCAAAAGGAGACATTTGGTCTGAAGATCGCTTAACGCGTGAATTTGACAGTTTGCCTACAAAAGACCAAAGTATTGGTACAACCAGCAGAAAGTCTGCCCGGTGACCAAAAGAAAATGAACACGAAAACCTATAAAAGAACGAGAAGATAAGAATCAAAGGAAAAAAAAAAGAAAAAGAAAAAAAAAGAAAGCCTAAAAGATAGACATGTATCTAAAAAGTAACCAACAATCCTTAATGCTCAGTGTATGAATACAGAGCGAATATACTTCGCAGCGTCTCACATCGAAAGAGACAAAGTTCGGGTCGCTACAAAAGTTTCACACTCTCGTAATCGTCAGGTAACCAGTGTATATATATATATATATATATATATATATATATATATAAATATAAAAGAAAGAGGTTGTAGTGGTTCCAACGAGAGAAAAGTATGTATATTAAAAAGAAGAGAAGAGAGGTGCCGCAAACGTTTTTGGTTGTAATGTGGATTTATTTAGAAAAAATATTATGCTTTGTTTTACATAATTTTACTACACGTGTTTCTGGTCTCGTGACCGTCTTCAGGTAAAAGCGGAGATTTCCACATCTTGAAATTAAGAAAGAAATTCGGATTACTAACACATAAAATGTCTCATATCGAGAATATTTAACATTGAAAAACAAAAGAAAAAATTAATTATTTTTAATAATATGTGGAAATTTTTTAATATATATATATCTTAAATCAAGGTGGTAAATACGTTCATACTCGTATATCGTTGGTAATAATGTTTGCCGTACACAGGTTTATACATTTATTACGAGTTATGATGTTTGGTAATAGTTTTAATATTCTAAAATTTATATTTTATTTCTTTTTTTAATTTTTAATGTAATGTTTTGTATAGTTAATTTGTTATTTTGCATGCCTAATGTTTTTACTTCTTACAGTGCCTTTTATTTAAATACTATGTTTAATTCTGTTAAATAATATATTTGGTTTCTTTCAAAACGCCAAACAATCTTAACTGATTCATTGTATCAAAAATATTTTCTACTCTATTTGCAATCATATCCGGTAAAATTTGAATCTTTCTTTATGATTTCTACATCAATGTTAACGATTTTCATTGGCTGAATTGTTATGAAAAACTTCTGTTTTCCTTTCTTATTTTCCTTTTCTTTGTATTAATTAATTTGCTATATTACTCCTCTTCATTTTTCTCTTCTATTTTGCTTTCTTCTTTCTTTTACTTTTATATATTTCTTTTCTTTTCATGGAAATTCTTATGTCTTCCTAAAAATTTCAAAATGTAAAATGAAGTGATGTTTCATAACTAGTATTTTTAAATGAAATCGTTTATAACCATCTTTGTTCACCACCTGATGAGATGCTTATATTAGGCATCGAAACATATGCATCTTTGTAGTGATTACTTGTTTGTTCGTATGTAATAACTTATAATTATATATATCATAATTAAGTAATTCATCGAGTGTAGAAGAAACCTCAACAGAATGCAGAAAGCACTGGACGGCCGTTTCGTCCTATATTTAGGACTCATCATCAGTGAATATATATATATCCATATATATATATATATATATATATATATATATATATATATATATATATACACACTAGTGGGTAAATGAATTTTGCCATTCATTACAGTCGATTTTGTTTTATTTTTGTAATACGATTGAATATAATATCTTGGAGGTTTTACTGATTTTTCTATTGGTTGCTTACAAATAACAGATGTGAAACAAAGATTTGTAATCTTCCAAATATCGCCATTGAGGCTTATCGTATATGAACTAAATACTTGGTTGCAGGTCATTGAAGGTGCTCCCAACGATACTGTAGAAAAATGGTAGAGAAACTATCGTAGAAATTTTAATTGGAACTGCGTCCAATCAAAGAATCTCAAGAGGATAACAATTGCTTCGTGGTTAGCAGTTTCCATATAGCAGACACATCTGGCGGATACTGACTGCTATCAGTGAAACATTTGGAAAAATCAATATTCGAACGGATGTCTTAAAGGAGTTTTTAGTCAAATTATATTCCTTACTTAGGACGATACAATTAAAACATTCTTTTCTAAATTGAGGTTTACTGAATCTCCAAGATACGATAGCGTTTTCCGAAAACGATGGTGCATGCTTGTCTTTGCCTTTTAGATTTTGTTCAATGTTATAGCAGCACATGGATTGCAATATCCACTGTGTTTCTAGAGAGCCAATCATCTAGGTCGCTTCTAAGAGAAAATTGACAGGATAATCCGTGGGAGTTGAGATTTACCAGGGAAAGAGATGTTTTGTTGATAAAATATGTTATTAGAGGTTCTTTTTCTCTTCTAGTCGACTATCACTCTCTTATTTATATATATTATATATATATATATATATATATATATATATATATATATAAAGTACCGATTTTCATTTAAAAAGGAATGTGCCTTAAAACTTTAAAGTTTGCTCAAACGTATCAAATTTGGAGAGATTCTAGTCGTGTTTCCCTAAACACGTGTCAAAGTTCACAACGCTGGAACTTCCAAACATTCTCTTCACCAGTTTAACCATATCGTAATTGTAGGCAGTGTGATATTTTTTAAAAATCTTTACTATCAGAAAGTTTTCATGCAAGTATTTTTAAATATATTTTCCACTTATTACTGCTGTGCTCTTTTCTATTAAAGAAACGGTATGAATCCATCTTCCCCAGCTATGGGTTAAATACTATTTGGCAAAATTATTGTTATTCTAAAAAATTGTTAATAAAATATTCACTGGCAAAATAGGATTGTTCTTACAATCCAAAATGTTTCGGCTTTAAATAACTCAAATAGGGTTGATAAGACGTAAAAAATAAATCAATTTCAGGAAGTCGGTCTTTTCTTTTTTTAACTTCTCGGCTTAATAAACATCTTCAAACATTCTACCATGCTTCATTTAAGACACAGGTGTCTTAGCGTCTGGTAATGCTTATCAAGGTTAGTCTGATTAAGTATGTCGTAAGTTCGATCCTCACTGGGTGCTCCATATAAAATTTGATATCAGATAACCCAACAAGGGTTAACATGTCACAAAATCGCCCAACTAATCAAAAAGACTCATGTGGCATTGCTATTGTAAGGGAGATAAATCTAAAATAATCATTTTTCAGTGTTCCTGACTGAATTTCGTAAATGACGAGTTATCATCCTTGACATTATTTGCAGTCAGATTAAAGTCGTCATCTTTGCTGTTGGGATCATAACGTATTTCACAGGACAATGGCCCACAGGATGCAAATGTAAGATAGTCAATCTGTGAGAGAATAATTATGAGTTCAATCCAGAAGTACGGATATACTTAGATTCAGTAGGAACGAGACAATAACAGAAAGTGAGATTTTTCTGGACAGTAGGATTAGAAAAATCTTTCCTCGTAGATTGAATAAAATGTTCAATTCGAAATTCCCCGAAGTTTATCCGACAGACAGAAAGCTGAAGGATACAACAGCCGAAACATTGTGATCATAACAACAAAGACGAGGATTTACACTATTTACATCGTTCGGACTGTTGTCTTCAACTTTATTGTCATATTCATGACGTTTCGGCAGTTATACGTTCCGGCCTTCTTCAGGTGATATTTGTTGGAATTACGAATCGAACCCTTTATTTAGCCCATGGGGGTATCTTGTTCTAATTCCACGTGCCATGTTGTTGTTTTTTCTGTTTTTTTTTGGATATCTCAGTTTCAGTTAATTTCCCTTTTAGTCAGTCAGTCAGTCAAATGACTGACGAAACAATTTTTCCCGCAGTAGGTTTGCCATTTCTTTCTGCGGTAGACCAGTCTATCCTGCTATTTACCCATAGCTGGGGGGAAGAAGAGGATTCATACCTTTTCCAAAGTATTAGCACATAAGTGAATGTAATGCTTCGACTGAATTCGAACTCGGCTCTCCGATTCCTCAATCCGAGCCTTTTCATTACTCCACTGTACCTCCTAATTCCTTTAGTAACTCGATTCTCAAGTTTTTGTTCCTCTGCTGTGGTCAGGTATTGAACTCGACTTTGGTTCAAGTCACTTTTTTGAATTATTCAGTCAACGCTTTTATCCACTGGACGATGTGTTCTTGGGGAATTAGAACAATTTACCCTCGTGGACTAAATAAAGGGTTCGATCGAAATGCCAAAAATATCACCTGAAGAAGATCGGAGTGAACAACGGCCGAAACATCGTGAATATGGCAATAAAGACGAATTTGAATTAAACATCACAGGTGAAAAATTTATTAAAATATACTGTTATGATTTCGATTCTCACTGGGCGCTTCCTACTTTCAGCCTTGTGCCATATCTAAGCTATACTTAGTAAAACACACACATCTCTCTCTCTCTCTCTCATATATATATATATATATATATATATATATATATATATGAAGAAATATAATTTTAAGGTGTGCTATATTTATGGGATAAAGTGCTCAATATCAGAGATAGAGCATATGTAGATATAAATATAAAAGTGAATATTGAAGTCAACAATCAGCGGCGACAGGGCTGACGATTGTGTCTGGAATGAAACAGCCTGTCGCCTCTGAGTGTTGACTTCAATGTTCGTTTTATATATATATATATATATATATATATATATATATATATATATATATATATATATATATATATATATATATATATATATATATATATATATGAGACACTACGACATGGTGTAACGGTTAGCAGGCTTGTTTTGCTAGATCAATTAACACGGTGTTCGATTCTCACTGGGGGCTCCATGCTTACAACCTTGTCCTACATCTAAGCTACCCTTATAAATTTCTTTATTACTGGTACAAGCTGTTTTGTTCTACTGATGTAATGCGGGGGATACAGACAAAATTTAGCCTTACTCCAATTTATAAAAGATTAGAGAAATTCTAGAAACATTTGTATTAATCTAATCTATGTACGATTAAATTTCTGTTTATGTGTTTGAAACAAAATCGCCTCAGCTCGAAATAATATTCGAGCGACAAATATTAAGCATTAAAGAGAACTTGAAATAGAAACATTTTAGGGGAAAACAAAGATTCTTTTAAATTTTGCCTCACGAACGGCACTTTGTTGCAGTAAACAAGAAATAAAATGATTTTTTTTTGTGGAAATAGTGAATAGATTTTCAAATTTCGTTCAGTTAAAGTCGAATGAGAAAAAAACAAACAAACAAAAAAAAACCCTAAAAAAACAGAAGAATGAGAAAATATTTCAGTTTTACAGAATAGATTTGTTAAAATTATCAGACGTGTGCAAAAGTGTCCAGTATTTCATTATTATCGAAAATGTCCAACTGTGAGAGGATTCAAGAAACATTTTCACACCATTTTGATATATTTATTTGATAAACGTTAAAAATGAGAGGGAGAGAGCGGGAAGAACGGGGGCAAGAATGAAAGAGAGAAGAATGGTGGGAGGAGAGAATGAAAGAGAAAAGAACGTGGAGGGGAGTGAATGAAAGAGAAAAGAACGTGGGGGAGTGAATGAAAGAGAAAAGAACGTGGGGGAGTGAATGAAAGAGAAAAGAACTCAGGGGGGAGTGAATGAAAGAGAAAAGAACTCAGGGGGGGAATGAATGAAAGAGAAAAAAGAACTCGGGGGGGGTGAATGAAAGAGAGGAGAACAGTGGCGAGAATGAAAAGAGAAGAATAGGGGGGAGAATATAAGAAAGAAGAATGGTGGTGGGGCGAGAATGAAAGAGAAAAGAAGGAGGGGGAAAACAGAGAGGGAGATCCTGAAAAAGTGCGAGTGCTAAAACGATAATCAGAGCGTAAGAAAGAAAAAGCGCAGCAGAGATGACGCGGAATATGCAGACCCCGCCTTGCCAAGTGTAATCGGCTATGACAAAGCTTTCTATTAATGTTGCCATCTGACAGGTAACGTTGTCAATTTGATGGTGTTTGATTTCCACTTGGACGAAGCCGAAAATTTTTTTTTTTTTTACAACTCATTAATGTGGCTGAGACGCTTTGGGATTCAAAGTAACAAGTAGCAATCCCTGATGTTTGCAGTAAAGAGTGTAAAACTAAAGTGTATATTGATAAAGCCTACGCCAAAATGAACAAAGAACTTAAACTTATGCCGTTTCTATTGAGTGGAGATACAGAATAATTATTTAGTTGTAAAGTTAATTTTGCAGATCCATCATAGGTATATATGATACGATATTGACTGTATCTCACTAGGTATGCATAGCGATTACCGGCGAGTAAATTCCGACTGTCGCACTAGTATCCTTGGGAAAAGTAGCAATTTATTTCTTCTCTCCCAGCAATGGATTAAATTGCAACATAGACGAAACTCTCGAGCCTTGGTTGGTTAGAAGAAGGAACATTCTGAATTCAAATCCGAGGAAAGCGGTTTATAGATTTCCTGGCACACTTGGCACCATTTTCTTCGTCATCAGTTCCCCAGAAAAGTGTGACTATAGCGTCATATGAGAGCTCACATCTAAATTATGTGTAGTTAAAGTAGCTGTTCACTTCTAAAATAAACCTCAACTTTCACACGTTGACATCAACGGGCAGTCTATCACCCCACTACACACACTTTATATATATATATATATATATATATATACGGTTCTGCTAGCATGGTTTCTTCGATTTTTAGTGTTATGCTACATAGATTCTAATCTCTCTCTCTGCTTCCCTTGTTTATGAAACACAATCCTATGCTTTCATTTTTAGTTCTTATTACATATATATATATAATGATAAAATATACAAAATCTTCAAATTTACCTTGATAAACTCACTCAAGAATCGAAACGCATTGGTATAAAAAAGTTTCCTTTCCGTCTTTTCCTTTATACATCTTCAGATGTAAATAAAATGTATTTATAAAGGCAATATATACCGTTATAGATATATTTTTGTTTGGTGATGACGTGACACACTGGACACCATTTTTTTCGTTATCAGTTCCTTCGAAAAGTGTGGCTAGAGTTATATAGACCATCACCGCTACATCGAAATCATGGGTGTAGATCAAATAGCAGTTCAGTTCTTAACAAAATATCTCAACCTTTGGCCTCTCACACGTTGACATCGTCGGTAACACCATCATTCCCTGTCACGCATACATATGAATAAGTATATCATCATAATCGTCATCGTCATCATCCTCCTCCCCTTTACTTTTGTAATTTGAAAGCAGAAGCCATATTGAATCACCTCCACAACGGCCTATCAAAGAAAGCCATCAGCAATTCTGGTATAGTCATACCTGTCCATTGTTTGACATTGGACAACCAGTTTTTTTCGTTGGCTTCCTCTCCTATGTCCACCTTCAACGGTGCCTTGCATGATGGTCTTGCACGAGCTGCCGTGCCTTGTAATGTGTCCAAACCACTCCATTTTTATCCGGTTAACAGTGGCGGGAAGAGGTTCCGAGTAGTCCACAAAAATTTCAACCCTTTTCCCGCACAAACTCGTTGCTTTTTTTTATTCTCAATATGAAATGCCAAGGAGTTTTCTCATGGATTTGTCCTCAAACGCTTGGATCCTTCTCTCTGTTTCTGCCAACAGTGTCCACATTTCACATTCATATAGGAGAATGGAGACTACCAGCAATTTGTACCGTCTGTACTTCGTTTGAAAGCTGATTGTGCTCCTTGCAAATTTGACCATCGTTGTGGCAATCCATTTGCGGATTTCCGAGCTGCAGGTACCATCTTCACACACGATTGCTCCCAAATATTTAAAACTAGAAACTTCTTCTATGAATTCCCGTTCATAGTAATGTTGTTACTGTTTGTGCTATCCACCAATACTTTGGATTTCTCGAAGCTGAACTCCATTCCATATGCACCTGCTCTTTCAACAAGTTAATAACGAAACACATTATATATATATATATATATATATATATATATATATATATATATATTTTAGGATGCATTTGATACGCATCGAAACACGATTGTAATTGTGTAGCGATTTTGACATGTTTTTCGATGTAATATCCTCAAATAAATAATATTGCTCTATTCCGTATTGAGCCCTTTTTTAAATTAAATATTATGAACGTTGGAATTATACTCTATTCATTCTCATCTTAACTCTCTCTCTCATATATATATATATATATAAAATTATTTATTCGAAAATTATAACAGAAATAAAATCACTACAAAAATAGCATAACATATTTATGTTATAATTTTCGAATAAATAATTATATTTGCTCTACTCTGTATTGTGCACTCTTTTAAGAATAGTATTTATTGGTTATTGGATTTTATTCCGTATACATCAATTATATATATATATATATATATATATATATATAAATAAAGGGATTTTTACTCCGACAGTATATCTTATTACTATGAACTTAGACTTTTGTGGTTACACGTGTTTGAAATGCTATCCTTGTGTTTTTTTTTTATTTTTATCAGTGAATTTAATAACAAACCGTCGAGATAACAACTCAAACACGTGTAGCCACAAAAGATAAAGTTTATTAGAATAATGTCGGATTAAAAAACCCATTTAATACTTACAGTGGTTTATGGTAAAGATACGAAACTGAAGCTCGCCGATATCAATTCGTAGAAGACCCCAACGTGAGGTGCACATCTTTTAAATTGGTAATTTGAAATTTGCTTTTATCATAATGCTCTTCCGTGGCCAAATCGGTAGCGACAGCTTCGGCTATATGAGTGATTTCTCCGATGGAAAAAAGAAATATACGTTCGTTTCCTGTCGGGAGTCTCAAATTTATGTATAGTCAAACTTCTTGATCTAGTCTTATTGTTATTCAGTGTTTCAGAAAAACAAAAAAACAAAATAAAACAAGAAAAAACAAAAAAGGGAAAGCGACTCACATGTATACCCATTAAAGGTGACGTTTATGATAATAAGTGTATATATATATATATATATATATTGTTAAATACAACAGACAATGAATGTCTCTTATGTGTGATCATGAGCCGTTCTAAATTTCGTATACTTGCTTTCGGGCGGAAATAAAGACAAAAATTGTCCAACATTTGGATATTTTTTTATTAAGTCGGTCCTTGATCTAAGCTTTCGGCTCAAATGACCCATCTTCAGAATGGTTATATGGACATTTTAACAAAGATATTCACCATCAAAGATGATATTCTGTTATATTGACATAGAAGATTGATATGCGACGATAACGTTCGCGGAATATCAGACGCAGGACGTAAACTTATGATGCGGTTCTATGCTGTTGTACCAGCTTCAGTTGACCGCCAATCTAGGAGAAGGACAACTATGAATTCAAAACTGAGTAGGCCTGTTTAGGACTTCATGGCGCATTGTACACAGTTTCACTGTTCTCTGTTCTTCTGAAAATTGTGGGTGGTTCTATACAATACATACTTAATTCAGTCCTATGTGTGGGTTGTCCTGAGGTTCGGTTATAAACACCCTGAAGTGTTGGCCTGTCATACGTCGAAAACCAACGGGAAGAGTTCACTATATATATATATATATATATATATATATATCGTAGGACCTCAACCGCCGTGGGATAGCCTACTGCAGAGAATCATTTTCCACACACAGTCCGAGAACTGTGTTTTTTTTTTTTTACTTATCCGCGATTGGCCGAGTTTTCAAAACTTTATTATACTAAAACTATTTTGCAATGCCCAGCATATTCCAAGAGAGTAATTAATATATGTGCTTATATACAAATACACAGAAAATATTTTAATAATGATAATAATAATAAAAATGAAGACGGTGTCTTCAATCATAATAGTACACAGCCATTAAAATATGAATCATTAGTTATCTATTAATGTGGCTTTGTTAGCCTCTCACCTAAATTTACAGGTGAAAGACATGATCAAAAATGGTGTTTCACTTTACGGCAAAAGTCTTAGACATCTCTAAATGTTTTGTTTTTACCCGCGGATCTTACAAACCACAGACAACCCATCTGCCACAGATAACAAGATCCACATATATATTTCAGCCTCTGATGGACTTTATAAAAGGCAAAAATAAGGATTTTATTTTACAACATATATTTATTGTTATAGTGACCTACCTACATGGGAATGAACTCTTCTTCCTTCATAAATACTAACCTGCGAGACTTCCTAGTGGGAGACCGTCGAGACGCAGTGTAACCTGATAGTTTGGATAGACACTTCTATCTGCTGACTAATAATTGCTTTGTATATATGTTCTGTTATTTCAATGCACTTGTCTATCTTTTTCTTTCCGTGTCTTTCTTTCTGACCCATAACAGGCCACAGCATTTATAAACAGAGCTAAAAATGGGGTGAGTTTCTCAAAATTTTGAAATTTAAGAACGCTCATTAATATACTTCTGGCTAACGGTGAAAGGCAAGGTAAACTATGGGGGATAATAAGTGAGACAATTTAATGCTTAATAAAAGAAGTAAGTATTGTTATTGTTGATTTTTAATGCAACAGACAACACACACAATGAGAGAGAGAGAGAGAGAGAGAGAGAGAGAGATATGCGCGGTTAATGAAAATTATCTGCGCAAAGGACTTACCAAAATCTGGCCAAACATCAGAATTATTTTGTGTACTGTGGGTATGCATGCACACACCTGAGAAATCCCGGAATATGAACAGCAGAGTTACATGTAGCCAGACTGAAGACTATTTCAAGTAAAAAGACAGCTGCGGCATTGCCTGAAAACAAACACTCTTGATTCTGGCAAAGTGTAAGAACGACGAGAGATGGATTGTGTCATATATAAAAGAAAAGTAAAACATTGAACAGAAAGATGAACAGTAATAGCTTTAAAAAAGAAAATAATATTATCTCTCATCACTCCCGTCCCAAAAGATTGGTAATCATGTCATCTGAGTGGGGCAGATTTTACAAGAATATATATCTTGTAAACTCCCAGCAGTCCGTGCAAAATGTAGCGGAGAGAGAGAGAGAGAGAGAGAAGAGGAGCTAAGAAAGACAGGGAGTAACAGAAGAGAGAGAGAGAGAAGAGGAGCTAAAAAAAGACAGGGAGTTTTTTTTTTAAGAAAGACAGGGAGAACAGAAGAGAGAGAGAGAGAGAGAGAGAGAGAGAAGAGAGCTAAGAAAGACAGGGATTTAAAGAAGAGAGAGAGAGAGAGAGAAGAGGAGCTAAGAAAGACAGGGAGTAACAGAAGAGAGAGAGAGAAGAGGGCTAAGAAAGACAGGGACTAACAGAAGAGAGAGAGAGAGAGAGAGAAGAGAGCTAGGAAAGACAGGGGAGTTAACAGAAGAGAGAGAGAGAAGAGGAGCTAAAAGACAGGGCTTAAATAGAAGAGAGAGAGAGAGAGAGAGAAGAGGAGCTAAGAAAGACAGGGAGTAACAGAAGAGAGAGAGAGAGAGAGAGAGAAGAGGAGCTAAGAAAGACAGGGAGTAACAGAAGAGAGAAAGAGAATGTTACATGAGAGTGAAAGAAATGGAGAAAATGCCAGGAAGATAGAGAGAAAATGTTTGAGGAGAGTGATAGATTGCCAGAAGAGAGAGTGAGAGAGACAGACACACACAAAACCAAAACGGAGGGGAGACACACACACACAGAGTACCAGAACGGAGAGAAAGAGAGAAACATTGAGGGACAGAATACAGTGAGAGAGAGAGAGAGAGAGAGAGAGAGAGAGTGTGTGTGTGTGTGTATTAGAAAGTTGCGAGAGGGAGAGAGGGAATGACAGAACAGAATGTAGAGAGAGGGTGGGGAGAGGTAAACAGAATACCAGAAAGTAGAGACAAAGAGAGGCAGAATGCCAGAAAGTGGAGAGAGACAGACAGAGAGACAAAGATAGGGAATACTAGATGGCAGAGAGACAGAGAGAGACTACCAGAAAATAGAAAAAGAGACAGCAAGAGAATCGTAGAGGGGGGGGAGAGAAAGAGAAAGAGAGTGAAAGTGACAGACACAATGACAGAGAGAGGCAGAGGGAGATATGGCAGTGCTAGTTTGTCGGGACATGAGCGAACTCTACACTAGCAAGTGCATTGAGGTAAGATGAAGCTATGGTATTAGCGGCAAGATGAGGGAAGTAGAGCGAGAAATGAATGGTGAGGCAACGGCGATGTAGGCCGTTGGAGAATGAGGCGTGGGGGGGGGGAAGAGGAGTAATGCAGAAAACGAGCCAAAAGCAAGTGTCGCTTGATACCTATGAAGAAATAGGCAGGAATATGCGGCAGGCGGTTCGCCTTTCAACGAAGCATGTTTTTGTTTATAAAAATAGTCCACCTTGATGAAAAGGCAGGGACCGTAGCTTTCTGACAGTGTGAACGGGAGCAAGTGTGGGATCATATTAGACACAAGACTCAAACTACAAGACTAGAATGATAATGTCTTTTTAAAATCGCGCCACAGTTTCATTAATAAATGAATCTATATGCGTCCAGACAGAAGCGAGAATAAAGCTACGAGATGACACGTTGGATTTTAAAACTCAGATGTCACATTAAGATGTTTCGCTAAACTGTTACAGAAATTGAAAAAAAAAATCTGATATTTTAACATGCGTCTAACAAATAAACAGCGATCACTCACTTTTAGATAGTTCAATAAAAACTGCTTTCAGCTGAAAATCAAGGTGCCAAAAGGGTCGGGTGTGCGATGTCGTGGAAGCTCGATTTGTAGAGTCAAGTCGATGTATTGTATTTGCGTTGTACATAATGAAAAACAAGTTCAAGTAAGAAGAGATTTCTTTTTTAAAGGATCAATCGGATACAAATATGTTCACATGAATCAGTGCTTGTCAAGAATAATTCATTACAACCTTCACACTATTTAGCGACAAACGAACAACATATCTACCAGAACAGTAATGGAGTATATCTGCCTCTATTTTTGGTAAGGCATTTATTTTTGCTACAGTCCAGGATAATAGTTAGAGAAAAATCCCGTTCAAATAAATCGGAGATCAAAATTGTCTGTAATTCTTCCGTATTAAATAATTCGAAATATGTAATCAGTTAAGATAATTCAGTTCATTTTATTCGTAATCAGAATAATCTAACTAAAACAAATAAATCATTTTTTTTACTTATTTTCTATAAAATGTTTCGACCCAGTGTATATCTGAAGGAGAATGCCTTTAAGGCAGTCTTTAAAGAGTTCATTATTAGAAGGCAAAGCATTAATGAAATTCATTTCTGTAAGTTAGGTACAAGCTTTAATTTTTTATCTGTTGAGATTATATATATATATATATATATATATATATATATATATATATATATATATATATATATATATATATTATATAGATTGGGGCAGAAGATAATTATTCAAACATATTGTTAAATATAACAGAAAGAATGTATATTATGTTTGATCATGAGACATTCTACGCTTGTATATTGAGTTTAGCTTCAGGAGAAAATAAAGACAAAAACTGTCCAACATTTGGATATTTTTATGGTATTGTGTATTTCGGCAGCAATCCCTCCTTCATACATGTTTCATTAAAGACGGCTGAAAAGGTACTGCGATTAAAGTTTTATTCAATTTTTCTTGCATTCCTACAAGAATTTTCTGTTCTGAACATCAATTATTAAAACCTATTCGAATGTTCTATATATCGGAGCGCTTTCGGCTATTTTATCAAAGATTTTTTTTTTTTTTAGTATGTAAATTTTTTATATATATATATCTATAGTGACGAGAATGTTTTTATTTTATTTTCGAAATACGGCCAGCACGCTGTGGCAGTATTCTTTGGTGATATTACTGAGTATTGGCTTTTTCATTTTATTATTAATACTTCCATTATGTTTATCAATTTCTTACATGTCGATGAGGTTATTATGGTCTTATTTTCCACAAGTATGTTGCGAACGGAGTTTGGTAGGTTTCCGTCCGTGTTTAAATGGGTCCTAATTGAACTATGTTCTGAAATTATATATTTTAGCATATTATAACAAAAACATGTTAAAAATCGCTACACGATTATAATCATGTTTCAACAACACAAATATGTCTCCTCGGCGATATCAAACCACCGCCGAGCGAAAGATTAATATAATTTTAAAATTTCACCTATATATATATATATATATATATATATATATATATATATATATATGTGTGTGTGTGTATGTATGTATATAGTGTGTGTGCGCGCGCGTAAACGTATTTTTTCTCAATGTATATATCTACACGTGATATAATTAAATACAGAAGCGTGAACCGTTGGAATGTCACCAATAACATGTGTTGCACGAGAAGAAAAACGTCTTAAGTAGACACACAAATAAGTCCACTGAAAATTCACTACCGATGTGTAAACAGAAAATCCCATTTTTGTTGTGTTTGTAAACAGTCAGAAAACGAACGGCTGCTTGTTAACCCTAACGCTGCACGAGTCGAAATTAAAGAAAAGGAAGACAAGAAATAAAAGAAAACAACAACTTTGGTTGATTTACGTAACAGAATGATGTGAAACATTTTGTTTTCTAATGACCGAGAAATAGTGCGTATTCGAGCCTCACTTGATCCCAGTTAGCACATTCCTCTTGATGATCGGCCCATATAGACACGGAGGGGATCGAGGCGAAGGCAAAAAGGCGTGGGGGGGATCGAGGCGGAGTAGATAGAGACGGAGGGAAAGAGGCGGGTAGATCAAGGCGAAGGCGAAGGCAAAGAGGCAGAGGGGATCGAGGCGGAGTAGACAGAGACGGAGGGAAAGGGGCGGGGAGATCGAGGCGAAGGCAAAGAGGCGGAGGGGATCGAGGCGGAGTAGACAGAGACGGAGGGAAAGAGGCGGTGAGATCAAGGCGAAGGCGAAGGCAAAGAGGCAGGGGGATCGAGGCGAAGGTAATGAGGCGGAGGGAATCGATTCGAAGGCAAAGAGGCGGAGGGGATCGAGGCGAAGGCAAAAGGCGTGGGGGGATCGAGGCGAAGGCAAAGGCGCGGGGGGATCGAGGCGAAGGCAAAAAAAAGGCGCGGGGGGGATCGAGGCGAAGGCAAAAGGCGGGGGATCGAGGCGAAGGCAAAAGGCGGGGGGATCGAGGCGAAGGCAATGAGGCGGAGGATCGAGGCGAAGGCAAAGAGGCGGAGGGGATCGAGGCGAAGGCAAAAAGGCGTGGGGGGGGCGAAGGCGAAGGCAAAAGGCGTGGGGGATCGAGGCGAAGGCAAAAAAGGCGCGGGGGGATCGAGGCGAAGGCAAAAAAGGCGCGGGGGGGGATTGAGGCGAAGGCAATGAGGCGGAGGAGATCGATTGAAGGCAAAGAGGCGGAGGGATCGAGGCGAAAAAAAAAGGCGTGGGGGGATGGAGACAAAGGCAAAGAGTCGGAGGGGATGGAGACGAGGGCAAAGAGACGGGGGTGATGGAGACGAGGGCAAAGAGACGGGGGCGATGGAGACGAGGGCAAAGAGACGGGGGCGATGGAGACGAGAGCACAAAGAGACGGAGGCGATGTAGAGACGAGAGCACAAAGAGACGGAGGCGATGTAGACGAGAGCACAAAGAGACGGAGGCGATGTAGACGAGAGCACAAAGAGACGGAGGCGATGTAGACGAGAGCACAAAGAGATGGAGGCGATAAAGACGATGGCAAAGGGACGAACGAGACAGAGATGCGGGCAAAGAAACGGAGGAGATGAAGACGATAGAAAGATGGAGTGAGCGATTCAGTCGCAGACAGACAGCGATGGAAAAGCAGAGAGAAATTGCGATAGAGAGGTAGACAGAACACGATTATAGAATATGGTAGGCCGAGAGAAATATATTGAGAGAGATACAGTGATAATTTATGTCATATTTTTTCCTTGTGATTAAAAAAAAAAAAAAAAAAACGTGTCCACACGTGTTCGTTTATTATTACACAGGACGATAAAGACACGAAACTGAAAACCTTTTTATCTATCACACAATCCACTTTCTCGTTGTTATTCTTCATTGTCTGTTGCACCTAGAAATGCAAATTATATGATGAATTTATCCAGAGTCTTTCAGTAAATGAGAAGTACAAAAATAAATAAAAATGAAACGCAGGATACTGACCCGGGTGCAATTTGGATGCTTTCGTTATTGATATGTGATTATAGCTGATGAACAAAAGTGAGAACAGGCCAATCTTTGTTTATTCCTTTCATTTTCCTTTTTAAGTATACAGGAAACCGGTCTTTAACCGAAGTTAATAAAACTGGAATTATTTTCCCTTGACATATTTTTCTCGTATTTAATAATCAAAAATCCGTGGTCAGAATTAATCAGAAATTTCTTCATTCTACAACTGAAATCATTTTAACTGAACAACACTTGCGCTTTGATGTGCCGTTTTTGCTGTCTTATAATAACAAACAAACAGAAATCGGATCCTTATAAAACGTAATAAGAAGGACTGGGTTATTAATCAATATAAACTAAATGAGAAAATTGAAAACTCTAAAATAAAATAACAATGTTTTAGTTTTAATTTTAATTATTTTGTACGTTGTTGGTAAATAAAACGAAAACCTTTTTGTAATGAAACTTCAATATTTATTTAGTGCGTGAGAAGTTAGTGTTTATCCGTACACTTAACGGAAAGTGGCACATGGTCAAATCTAAAGTGGTGGCCGAGAAATTATAAATTCAGCATGGATGGAGGTTTTGTAATGAAATAACCAAATTCATTTTTTTTGCCGCTTGTCTGTTTAGTATAAAATGTTTCTTGACTCACTAAAACTATTTTGGGTAATTATCTGATGATGATGATATACGTTTGTAATTTTATGTCCCTTATTGACAGCCGTACTATGGAATGGAGGGAAGTCATCTTCAGCTATCGTCACGATCTGCGAAATTCTGTGAAAGTACAGTTTGAGAAAATTAAGTTGGTCATTTTAAAAATAAGTGTGTGTGAAAGAGTGTGAAAGAGCGCGCGCGCACGAACGAGAGAGAGAGAGAGAGTGAGAAAATACGAGTGGATGAGTGCGTGCGAAAGAGAGAGTGTGAGTGAGTGAGGACTACAGCGAGAGAGAATGAAAGAGTGTGAAACGTTGAAAGAGCGTGTGTGGGAGAGAGCGAGAGACTTTGACGGAGAGTCTGAGTGAGCAAAAGACTATGGGTGTAATTGTTTGTTTGATTGATTCATTTTCGACGGTTTATCAACCCTTTGCAGGTAATTTAAAGCCCCCTCTCCAACCCCCAAAAAGAAACATTTTTAAATTGTAAGAATTTTTTTTGTGGAGAGATAACATTTTAGTGTTACAAGTCTTACTAATTAACCCATAGATGGGGGAATAGAGGTGGACTCATACCTTTCGTGCGTAACTGAATATAACAAACCGGACTGGAATTGGAACTCGGCTCTGTGAACTCCAATTCCAAGCCATTATCCATTACACCAGCTACACATCGAAGCTTACAGCATCTGAAATATTCAAACAGCCACCCATGTAGGCACTGACTAGGTTCAACGTTGCTCAACTTCAGTGATCCTCTGAGAACCGCTAATGTTTGAGCGTGATGCGGCCGTAAGCGTTTCTGTGTTTGTGAGAAAGTGAGTGTCAGTAAGAGCTGAGAGATGTCGATAGAAGTGGATTGTGCAAAAAAAAAAAAAAAAATTAAAATAAAAAAAATAAAATAAAAAATAAAATAAATAGATCAAAAACAGTGAAAAGATTTCATTTCCAAACCTCAGAAAATCGTGGACTGAAATTGCTACGGCAAAATAGACACTAAAGCGAGAAAATAGGATATGTAGATAACATGGCTTCAGTTTGGTGAACGAAGGCTTTGGAGAGTTTTTCATGATTGTTGTCAGAGAGACATATGGCTCTCTCATAGTTCTGTGCTGAACGTTTTAAGGTAACGAGCCACACGGGTGTTACAGTCTCCCCACTTGAATCCAGAACATCATCTGACGCTGTCTAATATCATTCGATAGAACACATCGTTTGTTTGTGTCTCGCCTAACAATTTTGACAAGAATTTGTTCAGCTCACGAAAAAAAAAAAAATAA
Source organism: Acanthosepion pharaonis (assembly GCA_903632075.3). NCBI lineage: Eukaryota > Metazoa > Mollusca > Cephalopoda > Sepiida > Sepiidae > Acanthosepion > Acanthosepion pharaonis. Next base: position 1,299,241 of record CAHIKZ030001491.1, read on the forward strand.
AAAAATAAAAATAACTTTCCTGACGAAAATAATTTCCTATGTTTCCGACTCTTAATAGTTTGCACACAAAAAATATATATATATATGTAGGAAGCCTTGCATTTTCTGAGACAGAACGAGAAAAATAGATTAAAGTTTCTCACGCTAAGCAGAACTTTTAAAAAATAGAGAAACCGTTCTTTATTTCTACGACGAGTGTCGAAATACTGGCAAAAAAAAAAAAAAAAAATAAAAATAATTTACATAAATAAATATGTAAAATAATAACGCGAGTGTGAAAACTGAAACTAATTTAAATAATTTAAAATTAAATCAATAAATTATATCATTGTCATTAATGATTTCATTTTAAAACCAGTTGCAGTAAAATTTATGATGTGATTGGATTTATTTGTAGGATGTAAATAAATAGAATTATTTCGAGGCAACTTTACATTATTCGGACTATTGTCCTCATCTTTGTCGCCATTTTTCTCACAACGTTTCGGCCGTTGTACGTTCCGGCCTTCAGGTGGTTGGAATGTCGAGCTGAACCCTTTATTTCGCTCACTGAATTAAACTGTTCTAGTTCCACGTGCCATGTCTAATGGATGTCAGTTGCCTCTTGTTAATTCCCCTCTGAAAGTTCTCCACTGCTTTAAGCAGGTATTGAACTCACACACTTTGGGTCCTGTCACCGGATGTAACTAACGTCTTTATCCACTGTGCCATGTGTCCTTGAGAACACATGGCACAGGAGATAAATGACATCCATTAGACATGGCACGTGGAACTAGAACAGTCTACCCCAGTGAGCGAAATAAAGGGTTCAGTTCGACATTCCAACCACCTGATGAAGGCCGGAGCGTACAACGGCCGAAACGTTGTGATACATATGGTGACAAAGATGAGGACAATAGTCCGAATAATGTAAATAGTGTACATAATACGTCATTTCAGAAATATAGACAGATACTGAAGGGCCGAAACGTAATAAATATAAACAAAGATGAGGATACAGTCCGAATAATGTAAATAAGATAATAGTCATCTCGAATAATGAAAAGGCCGGAGCGTACAACAGCCAAAACTTTGTAATAAACATAACAAAGATCAATAGTCCGAAATAAATAAATAGTGTAGATATAAATATAGGCAACTATTTGGAAATAAATGAGTTCGACAAGAAAGAAAAGAAAGTCATGCTCTCAAGTTTCACCAGTTCCGACATTTACAGCACGTAAACGAGATCGAATGATCTTCATTAAGTTCGAAACCCATTAGTAAGAAGGAAATTCCTCTCAAACAGCCTTTTCCCAAAAACCGTTACATTGTGAAACAGAATCTCGAATCCTGAGAGGATGCTTCCCAGATCAATACAATCTTAACCTTGTCAAGTATCGGGCCAACCATTATCTTTTCTAGATATCCTTATAAACTGCACATCTTACCTCCTCCTCTGCTTTATGTGGCTCTCAGGCCTTGATTCGGGTGAACGATTAGCAAAGAAATATCAGCAATAAGGGCAGACATTTATGACTCTAGTGAGTAGGGCATCACTGGGAACACCAAATTTATTGGCCTAATGCCAGAATAAGCCAAGTTCAGTAACTGTTAGATATTATTCGATGTAAATTTAGATATCTTCTTTTTTTAAATGTTGATTATCATTTGACGCCTAACGTTTGACGGCCGTTTGTTGAGTCGCCATTTTGTTGGAGAAACGGAACCCATTCCCGGTAGCGCATGCGCACGCCACAATATCCGCAAGAGAATAGGAATGGAAAAATATATAAAGGCATGTGGCAAAGACAGAAGATTAAGAGAGAAGAGAATAATGTACATCAACGATTTACTGACAGAAGCCCATTTACTAAAGACAGAAATATGATGGTAATCCGAGGAGTGAACTTTTATAGACTTCCTGTAGATACACTACCAATGTAATGGCGGAAAGATATATAATGGCGGGAAAAAAAACATGCTAGAAAGCATACCGCTGGCGCGACTGAAATAAGACAAAACAAAAATAACAACATATGAATGATTATTAAAATATATATATATATAAAAAAAGATGAACGAAAGAAGCTTAAGATGAAATTTTTAGAGTAAAAATAAGTAGTACCTTTTATATTATCGATGATTTAGAAAAAGATCAATAAAACGTAAGATCGATGACCTAACAATAGTTTAGCAGGGCTGGGTTTATTCTGGAGTCTAATTTCTGTCGGAAATAAATCTATCTCTGTTTGTCATTGATGCTGGAGGGTGATTTTTGTAGTGTCAGAAAAAGTATCTGTACTTAGATTTCAGCCGACATATCGGGGATTTCGTTTTTAATTTGGAAAACCTTTTAGGGTTCAAAAAATTACATTAAAATCAAAGTGAGAAACTGTGCCTTCTTGGTCACGGGTAGGGTTATCGATCTCAATGGAGAAATATGTGTATGTATATGCTTCTACATCGCTGTTCATTTTGAGGTTCTTGACAAAATCCAAAGAGAGATATGCAATGCGATAGGTCCTGACCTGGCATCTCGTCTACAGTTACTTTCTCACAGACGGGATGTGGCTTCCCTCTATCTTTTCTACAAATATTTTCATGGCAATTGATCTGACGAGCTACTTTCACTGGTACTCCAACTGCATGAATTTAAGCGTGCTAGTAGGTTGGCATCCCGGACCTAACTTTCACTGTCGAAACAGTTAAATGTAACCGCCTCTTCTACACCAACAACTTCTTCTGTCGACAGAGAAACTCTTCCCTGATAGCTATATTCTTCAAATATTCAAATGTAATGTCAATCGACATCTTCTGATGCTTTGATCCTAATCCCTGTTTTTCTTTATATACTTTCATCAAACACCCCCTCTTTACTCTTGCTCTCACTTGCTGTAACCCCTTACATGCTAGTGACACTCCCGTCTTGCTTGGGTTGAAATGCTTAAAAAAAGTTTTAATTGATTCCGGACAAACCTGTTGTGAAGCGATGATTTGACTTCCAATCACGCATTCCGATATAAGCGAGTTCGATTCTTACTGAGTGCTCAAGGAAACCGGACTTGAACTTAATGGCTATAGACCTGACAAGATTTGTTGACCTTATATGAAATAGCACTAGTCTTTTATGTACTGTGTCCATTCCAGAAGTGGACGATTATGGCTCTCCACAACTTCATGTCTCTTTTTACTTCTTAGCATTCCTTTTTGTCTCGACTACCATCCATTCATCCAAACGGATAAGGTTACTCACAGTTTTCGTCTGTCCCTCTTTCCTAGCGAGTGTTAAATTTTCCAATCCTTCTCTCCTCATAAAATCAGAGCAGGCGAAATTCGAGGTACTCGTGCCGCTTCAGAATTTGTGATTGGCTAAAAGCCAAAACATGTTCAACCTTGACTAAACAGGCCCTTCTCGCTCAGTCTTGCACTCGGAACGTTATTTAACTAGTAAAATATAGGCAGCCGAAAGAGGGTTTACGAATATTGAACTCGTTAAAGACTTAAAAATTAACTAAGAAAATTTCACAATAAGTGAATTTAGGAGAGGAAACAGCGTTTCGTCAGATTTGAATCGCTAATTTTTTATTAATATATATATTTTTTTAAAGTAATGAAATTTTGAAGATTCCATAGACAAAAAAAAAAAAAAAATGGAAAGAAAAATCCCCGTAAATACATGATAGGACACATCTCGAATGGACATGTTCCTCCGGTCTTTCGTAGGTATCACTCGATCCGAATAACTTTCAGGGAATTTCAAACAAACTTTTATCTAATCTCCATGGCTAGATACTCATTCATCTATCCACATGTAGATATCTCGCCTTGTTTCAGTTATGGATCATTTCGAATGAGTCAGAGTATATCTCCGCCCTGGGTAAGACGATAAACTATGTCCAGCACCAAGGCCTCTGATCAGGAGGCTTTGAGGAGCGTGGAAACCTCTCTTAATTGCTGGTGTTCCCAGGTCCACCCTGTTAGGGTCCCAGCTATGGGCAAATAGTTAACCCCGAAACTGAGGTAAACAAAACATTATAAAAGCGTAAAAATAGGTTTTAATAGCAGAAATACTTTGTAAATAATTATTACCAGAAATAAATTTAAGAAACATATTAGCAGCAATACGTTTTTGAAAAAAAAAACTTACCAGCAATACATTTTGGCAAATAATATTACTAGCTATAAAATTTTGACAAAACAAAAATATTACCAGGGAAAAAAAAGTTGTCGGCATTAAATGACCCACTGAGGTGTTGATATGCCGTAAAACAAAACAAACAAAACCAAACAGATCAGATTATATTTGTTCTAATCGACCCAGGGATTGAACTCACAATTACTAGTTACCAAATTCACCAGCGACAGCTTTAATCCTCTCAGTTGCGGGGACAACCTGAAGATACAACTTGGAGGCTTAACTTAATCGAAACGTTATTATAACAGTAAACATTAGGACATTCGATCGACTGTAAATAATGAAATAACCGTAGTATGTTTAATGATAATGTTCGATCTGCAAGAGTTATCTTGAGAAAATGCAGGTAGTTATCCATGAAAAAGGTCAGTAAATGTTTTAATTAACATTGGTAAATTTATTTGTGAAAAAAAGAACAGATTAAATTGTTTACGACGAAATAACTTTTTTAAAATAAGAAAAATATGATACTCCTGTTTGTTCAAATTTGCCTTATACGGGGATGAAGTTCAGTCACACGTTACCTGACTGCAAATAGGCATATTAAACTGTTGGCTACCACGAGCGAGATAACTAATTTTAAGATTGGGTGACTTATACAACATTAAAAATATACTCGATTCATCAATATTTGTATCTCTATATATTTTAGATATATTCGAATTTGTAATCATAATTCATTTATTTATAATCATATACATCTCATCCTAGGCTGACTAGTATATCAAACAGGGATGGTTACGCGTTAGTTTAATAATGGTATCTTCTATCAGTTCCACGTAGAATGATTTTGGAATATAGCATCGATCCAGATTCATTAAAAATAACATTTAAATTGATAAACAATCTGTAGGAATAATAAAAATCCATTACATTCCTTTTAAAGAATCACACTGTTTACGTTTGAATGCGAAACTGTGGCCAAATGAAAAAATTCGGGAGCTCTATGACGAGAGAAGTTTCACTTAAAGGCAAAATTCGGCCTTATGTGATCAACTGGTTTTCTGTAGCTTGCTTAGAGTGTATCGGGTCCAACGGTAGCTCCCTGTGTCCCGAGAGACGAAGGCTTGAATCCTGACAGAGAGTGTAATTTTTTTAATAAGATTTTCAAACATTCACACCGGTATACGAAAATAAATAAATATAACTTTTAATAGATAAACAGAGCGTCTACTCAAATAGGAGTATATATATATATATATATATATATATATATATATATATATATATTGCCTGAAGAAAGTTACGAGACCGGAAACGTGTATAGCAAAATTATGGTATATATTTATAAAAAAATCCCCATTACAACAAATACCAAATACATATACATACATAAACCTACGTAGGTAATATGTATAGCTCTGTTACACTACATTGAGCACTGGTTTGATTACACCAAAAATTAAATAAACATTTATTTGCACATCTGTATATGAACGTAATCGCATGCATATATGATTGAAAATACTTTTTATTTAATTCATAAACACACACACACACATATATATATATATATATATATATATATATATATATATATATATATATATATATATATATACCGTGAAATGAGGTATTTAGGCATTGATTTCTTTTTTGACTCAACTAAATTCACTTTTAATCAATATTGAAAACTACTCTGTACATATAAAGTAAGTCGAGTGTATTAAGTCGTCGTTGTTGCCGGTAAGTTTTAAATGCGGCTTTATTGTTGATTATTGTGGCTCGATGCAGAAAAATTAGCGTGATCTTAAAGTGACCCCGTTGGCGAAAACTTGTCACGGACAGTTGAAGGTAGTAGAGTCCAGTCAGCCCTGCTATTTAACCTAGTGAGAGAAGTGATGCCTTCCCAAGGTTATTTTGGCGAATGGGAACATAACGTACTCAATCGTAATTCCAACTCAACTGGCCAATGTCCCTTTCTGATTCGCTAACCTTTACCCGAAACGCACATGCAATTGTTACGTATGATGTATGGATTGAACAAATACTTCTAATCTAATACAACAATAAAATAACCAGATTTAAAATGTCCAATCTTAAAATGTGAAAGAGAGTAATTTAATGCTGTATCTATGTGCCTTAGACTAGCACCTGATTAAGATTTCGAAGCATTGGCTTGGTAAGTCGCTGTTGCTTGAGGCAGGAAAGTTAGCGTGATCGAAAAGTGACGCCATTGTCATTAAATCTCGAACAGCTGAAAAAAATGATTCTGGTTTACTCATATACATCTTTCAACAGCGAGACGGAATGACTTCTACGAGATTGGGGTAATGGGAAAAACGAAGAATGTCAAATAGGTTTCTCTCTTCTAGCGTTTGCAGCCGAAACGGTTCCTCTTTTATAGTGTTGGAATTCCTTTTTCCTGTCAGCTTCACTAGGAAAATACAGCTTCCAGCCCACACTCGTCTTAAACTAAAATATTTTGATCAGAGATAAGGCATAGATAAGACTGTCGCTCTCAAGTTTGATTTCAACTGTTTTGCACAATTGAAGCGTCACTCTAAAAACTCATCTCGGTTAATTAGCATCATCATATATGTTGAAAGGGATTTATTTCCAAATATCTTTCTGACTTGTCTTCCAGAACTTGACGACGAAATGGGGGTGGGGGTTATATAAGCAAATTAAATTTTCTTAGGATCTGAAAAAAAAAAGAAAAAAAAGAACGTTATCGATTATCTTTAACCGATATAGGCGAAAACTAAATTTGATTCAATTAGTAGACATGATAGATATCACTTCATTACAAACACCTTGCCAGTAGCCATCTTTTGTTTTATTCTCGAACGACAGCTGTGGAGCAGCTAATATTTGTCAATTTATCAAAGCTTTTTGAATTCTTTCAAATTGAGCGTGCGTGCAAAAATATGCTCGAGCAGAGAAAAGACATTTTCTTTTCCCTCTTATTTCGGACATTCTTATGCATATCTTTCTCTGTTAGTAAAGTGGCGGCAAAGAGAGGAAATCATGAAAACTGGCGGGAAAGGAAAACCAGTAAAAACCGATTCAAATAGGATTTGTGTTTTTCTTTCTCATCATCATTTACAACGCCTACTTTCTTGTACGTGACCTACTGGGCAATAACAGCTACGCTGGCCTTTTTATAAATAGGAAACGCTAATGAATTATAGATTATGTTTCATAAACAGAAAAGCAGAAGAAAACTTTTGAAAAGTAAAGAAAGACGAGTGAAACAATTTTTACAAGCGAGAGGAGTGGGGGGGTAGTTTGATGGAAAATTTACCTGAAGGTAAGAAATCTTGATTAAGAGAAGCGTAAGAAATTTTTGCAGATTGGAAAAATTGAGGGTGGCTCCCCACTGCCGGCTATCAGGAGGAAGCGAACGTCAGTACAAGTTTTAAGTACGCACAAATCTCGCGTTAAGTTATTTTTTTGTTGATTTTTTTTTTTTTTTTGCTTGGACTTATTCATTCGCTTTATCAATTAATAAATAAGCAAAATGAAATTATAGAACATTGATTTAAATATACGCAGTCTTGCGCATGCGCATGTACCCGCGCATTTTCGCGTTAACACAGACTTGCACACTCACTTCGAGACATACACAGACACACACAAAAACTTAAACACACATACAGATTACTGCGAGCATGCGTGTACGCACAGATCACATATACTGGAACAATTAGCTTAAATGCAAACACTTTCCTTCACCTTGACAGTTTGTCACCTAAGGCAAGAGAGTCTAGTTTACATGGATGGATTTCTCCCCGTTCTAAGAACATTAGCGTGAAGTGAATGAAACAAAATCGATATATACCTACGATTATTCTGATATACATGTTTAAAATTTGTTGTATTAATCGGCTAAGAGTGTTCAGTATTGAGCTATAGCGTTTGTTAGTATAGAAAAAGTAGAAATGAACACTACACGGGGAATGCCAGTTTCACGCCTTTAGATCCACAATCACAGATGGTCTGATTATCGTTTAAGATGCTAAACCGATTATTACCATCAGGGGTATATATATATATATATATATATATATATATATATATATATGTATGTATGTATGTGTGTGTGTGTGTGTGTGTGTGTGTTGCATTCGGCAGCATGTTTTTATTGTGACATGTTTAATTGAATAATTTAGATATGTTTTATCAACTTTTTTTCGATAGGATCTTTCATATTAACGGATAAGCTTTTGGGTGTCATTATTGAAGGACCAGAGAGATAATCGTCGTGTTCAGATTATCACAACAATTTTTGTCTTTGAAAAAATGATCGCTACAACATTTATCCTGTTATAACAATACCCTGATGATGACATTGTGCTATGTCGAAAGTACTCGGAAATAAAAGAAATATGTAGCAACACGGTGATTTTCTCGCGTCCTTCAATAATCACACCAAAAATCTTCTCCGTGAATATGAAAGGATCCTATCGAAAATAAGTAGACAGAACACGTCTAAATTATTCAACGAAACATGTCTCTCTCTCATATATATATATATATATATATATATATATATATATATATAAACTGATTTAAAATATATGGTTTCATCGCTTCACAGGAATTCTTAAATTCGCTTGAAGATGAAACAGAACAAATGCTTTAATCTAATATAATTGAATTTAAAGTTTTTGGTTTCTGTTTTTGAAACATGGTAATTCCTGTGTAGCGATGAAACCATATTTTTAAATTAGTTAAATATATATTTATAATATTTATGCTCTGTAAATTTGCACTGAACACTGTTTTGTAAAAATAAAAATATCAATAAGAACACCGGATTACAGATCTTACAGCTCTTCCTTTTTTTTTTTAATATATATATATATATATATATATATATATATATATATATATATATATGTGCGTGTGTGTGATTCCTACGGTGACGAGGTGGTAACCAAGTTACAAGACATAATATAGCTCAGCTAATCCTTCCTGGTAGTGGCGCTATACAAGCATACAGAACCCACAAGACTGGCTCCTATAGCGACGATTTCCTTCACCGAGCCGCCCCATCCAGTGCATTAGAAGCTGGATCCAGCATAGGTTATATTACTGATTAGTAATTATCGGATTTGTATAATTTTCCTAATGATTCATCATGTCTAGAACTGGAATCCTCAACACACACACACACAAACATGCAGAAAAGCAATGGTATGATACTTGCGTCGTATCGGAACGGTCTGGGTTCGACTGCTGTTGAATCTCCAGAAGAACAAAACGGTCGTCTAGTCCTTTTCTGTATGTGTGCTCCTTGAGGATCCCTGTTCTAGATATCATGAATCGCTATGGAAATTATACACCCCCCTCAGTCGCTAATCAATAATATATATATATATATATATATATATATATATATAATCACTTTAAAAGTTGTTTTTTAATGGATACCCATATTTGAGTAGACGCTCCGTTTATTTCTTAAACAGTATTTTATATGCATCTCCCGACCCGAATATTAAAGAAATCTTATTAAAAATGCAAGGAGGACGCAGATTCGAATCCTGCCAAAGGACACAAGATTTCACGGATATTCAGGTAGATGAATATAAAATATTGCTTAACAAAATGAACGGATTATCTACTCAAATATGGGTATACATTAAAAGCAACATTTACAAAGATAAACATATATTGGATTAGTAAATAAAAAACGGTTAATTTTTAAAAAAGTTACTAAATACATGTGATAAAAATATAATTTTAAGATATGCCATATTTATGCGTTAAGTGCTCAACATCAAGTATATAATGTATGCTGTTGGGTGTTAACATCTTTGTCCACTTATATATATATATATATATATATATATTATATATATATATATATATATATGAAGAAATATAGTTTTAAGGTGTGCTATATTGATGGGATAATGTGCTCAATATCAGAGGCAGAGCGTATGTAAATATAAAATAATATAAAAGTGAACATTGAAGTCAACACTCAGAGTCGACAGGCTGTTTCACGCTGGACGCAATTATTATATATAATATATATATATATATATATATATATATATAGGAATATAGAATATAGTTTTAAGGTATGCTTTATTTATAGGATAAAGTGCTCAATATCAGGGATAGAACGTATGTATATATATATATATAAAAGTGAACACTGAAGTCAACACTCAGAAGCAACAGACTGTTTCATGCTAAACGCAATCACCAGGCCACATGTGTTGTGTTTTTCTCGCCTATTTATATATACGGGTCAGTGGTGCATTGTGGGTAATCTGTTCTAACGGTTATCATTACAAACCATTTCCACCAAAATAACCATTAGATTAGATTACCCACAATGCACCACTGATCCGTATATATAAATAGGCGAGAAAAAAAAAAACTCAAGACATGTGGCCTGGCGATTGCGTTTAGTCAGTCGACATGCAGTCTCTGACGGTGTGCGACTTCTGTCGAAATCTCTGGCAGAGAAGAACCCGGACGAAGCTTTTTCGTCCGGGGAGGTAGACAGATCCCAAACCCGCTTATGCGGGTTCTAAGGGATTCTTTTTGGCCGAGCCTACGGGCTCGGAGAAACCCACGTTAAACTCGGCCTTGTGCCACATACATTCCTCGTGGGGGGGGGGACTGGTAAATATCGGCCTGATGATTGCGTTTAGCATGAAACAATCTGTTGCCTCTGAGTGTTGCTTCAATGTTCACTTTAGGGGTTGTAATTCATACGACTTGTAGACTTATTGAAAATGTTTATCTCTAAATAGAGATGCAGTTTCAGCAGGGAGACTAAACTCGGTAAATTTTCCTCACAATCACGGCTACTTAGTACATTTTCCATCATACACACGCACACTTAACATTTATTTGGCAGTGAATCAAATTTCGTTAGGAAAACTGAAGTTAGCCAAGGACTTTAGAAATTTGAAATAAAAACAAGAGTTGAAGCAGAGGTGATATGACAAAATGATGGCGGGGATTGGATAATTAGAATATTAAAATGAAATTTCGGATGTCTAGATAAACTCTTGTGTTTATTGTAATCCTCAAGTTTAATCGATAACAGACACTGGCTTCTGTTAGTATATAAATAGATTTAGAATCAAGACCAGCAAGGTATCTTCAGGCAACAGAGAGAAAACACCGATTCTGACAAATGTCCTTACCTTGGGTGTTATAATTAACTTTTCGTATTTCTTCAGGCATCTATTATACATCGGTACAATCTTGGAGTTTCGAAGCGAAACCTTTATTAACGGGGATAAATTATTCCTTTTTCGATATACACAGTAGAAGGTATCTAATATCAGCTTATTATCCCTGATTAAATTGTCTTCGCGATGTCGTCTGATATTTGAACTGAATTACTTTTTGCTCTACCTAACCAAAGGATTGAACTTACCAAGGTTAGATAATTTCATCTGTTTAAATAACGCTTTTTTCACGAGGCCATGTATCCAATATTAATTTGACGATTTGGCCATATTTTCAGTCTTCCCTCAAATATTCAAAATATTATAGGAAGTTAACCGGCGCGATTCTGCAGTTATTATTTATTCAATGTGTTTGTTCTTTGATTTGCTATTATTAGAGAGCAATTCTCCAGTCATTCAAATGAATTCACAGAAAAAAAAAATTGTCGTAAATGATTACTTTGTTTTTTCCACTGGTGACATATGCATTGAGTTATTACATTTTTTGCCATTTATATGATATCTGTCCAATTAAATCGCAAACAACAAAACATAAGAAATCCTTCTAAATAAAACAAAAATAATATATCACATAAACTAAAATAAAAAAAAAAGTAGTAGAAACCTAAAAAAAAGTAACCAAACATCAATAAAATTTAATCCAGTTTAGAAAGGTACAAGGTGTAATGGATAGAGGCTTGGATTGGAAAAATCGGAGAGCCAGGTTCGAATTACACTCGAGTTATTTATATTCTCTTACGCGCAAATATCCTTAGGAAATGTATGAATCCCTCTCTTCTACTCCGAGCTATGGGTAAAAAGCTGGACAGACTGATTCTTATAGCCTTGCTTGGCAACCAATTTATGAGAAGGAAAGCTCTGAATACAAATCAGCCCGCAGAGGGCTGGACTCCGTCAGGCTATCTTGCCTAAGACACATCGCTGCCGCTGCAAAAAGTGTGGTGTCCCTACGACCCTAATAGATCGATCCATTAGTATATAATCAGGGTGGATCCTAGTAATATTAATTATTAAAACTGACCCACAGAGAGCTCGATGTATTTATTTTAACAGAACATTTGTATTTTCTACGGCAAAAAAAAAAATAAAATAAATAAATAAATAAAATAATAAAATAAATAAATAAAAAATAATAATTACCTCAACATAGAGAGTCTATTTCAAGCCGTTCTGTATACCTTTATCATCAGCCTCTAAGTGTCTGTCTCACGGCATTGTTCTAAAGTTATTTTCAATGTCAGTCCTCCTCTACTAGACGCCTTGTGAATGAGAGTGGGTATGCATCAGCGATTAGTGGGGGCGTAAGGTATCTTATCCCGGGGGAAGCGGACTGGGTTTGAAGTTTATTTATGGCCAGGACTTGTTGTTTGTAGTTTAATATCAGTTCCTACTATGTGGTGTTTCTTATAAAGGCCCCAGAGTGTGGTTTTCTGAGATTCACAGTAAATAGTTTTTGTAATAAAGGTGTCCAATATTATTAATAAGCGATGGGATTTAAACTTAAGCCCGTTAAGATTAATATAAATTAGTTGAGTTATAGATTTATAGATTGTGGGTAATTATATAAGAAAATTATAACATGTTATAATTTTCGAATATATAATTATATTTGCTCTACTCTGAGCACTCTTAAGAATAGTATTTGTTGGTTATTGGAATTTATTCCGTATACACAATTCTATATATATATATATATATATATATATATATATATATATATATATATATATATTTGTATATTTAGGCAGCAATCCTTCATATATATATATATATATATATATATATATATATGTGTGTGTGAATATGCGCGGAATCAATATCGCCTGTGAGTGAACGTAATTTTAGCGGCTTGTTCCTTTCTCAGATTTACAGGCCGAAACAGTAACGAATCAACTCTAAAATAAAAGAAGTGTAATTGAAAGAACACCGGAAGTCCACAGCTCAGTTGATTAATGAATACGACTGCTGTTTTTCAAAACGGATTAAATAGATTCAAGAAAGCAGACGAGAATTCATGAAAAGGAGAAAAAGTAACAAAAACTTATAAAGCGAGCGATTTTTCTTCTTGAAAGTAGAATTCCCGAGAATCGAAAGAGATTTATAAAAATACAAGATGAAAAAAACCTAATCCAGCTTTACACAGATATATCTGCCGACCTGATCACTGGGCGATTATATCAAGCTGCCATGATGAAGCAGAACTGTATCCAGATTTGTCAGAATGAGGCTAACCGGAAGAGAAAAGTTTAAACCTGCGCAGAACAGACAGCAATTAAAAATCGAATCGACACAGATTAAGAATTGATTTTAGCCTCCCTCCTTGCGGTTGTCAGTTTCATGCTCTTCCTTGTAAACCATTCGACCAAATATTCATCCAAATCAACGAAAAATTACGAGCTTGACCAGTTTAAGAAATCGGAAGTTGTTATCGACTTTCGTTTGAAGTGCCGGATAGGAGAGCATCATTAATCTCATTTTACTGGAGAAATGGAAACAACGCGTTATATGGCAATGGTTAATCTGTAAAAAGGTTTGATTCTGAAGAGAATTTAACAAGTTGGGGCTTGACTAAAACCCTCTTGAAAACAACTCAAATAAGCTAATATCTCATTAATAAATAGGGGAGATCAGACTAATAATTATTTCATTTATTTCGTGTCAGCTTTTATTGAATAGTTTTATTTTCAGTCAGTCAGTTAAGTGCCATACGCGATGCACGATTGGACGGTCTTTCGATTCATGACTAACTAGGCAGTATATTTTCCCCCAGTATGTTGCCGTTTCTTTCTGTGGCAAACTGGTTGCCAACCAAGGCTATAGGAGACCAGTCTGTCCTGCAATTCAACCCACAGCTGAGTGAAGAAGAGATGAATACATACCTTTCCCGAGGGTATTTGCGCGTAAATGAATCTAACCTGCGTCTAACCTGTTCTAACTTGAAACTCTTTTGTAATTTTAAATAATATGTATTACGTCTATTGGCCTAGGCATTTAGGAAATCTCAATAAAGAAAATATTCTTTGCGTTCCTCTTTGAAGAAGAAATCACCGTTTGATCCGTAGTGTTTTAGTGTTAAGCCACAGAGAGCGTTACAGAACGGCAAAGCTTTACTTAGCCCTTTTTAAGGGCTTTAGATAAATATATCTAGACGGGGAGATGTACTTAAAAAAGGGGAAAAAATAGAACTTTCCTGCATTGTAACGCTCTCTGTAACCGAGTGGTAAAGTACTTCGGGACACCAATTACAATTTAATCTAATTGGGTACCTCGGCGTTGTGTAATGGTTAGCAAGCTAGATCAGTTACAACTGAAAAGTGAGTTCGATCCTCACTAGATACCCCCTACTTTCGGCCTTGTGCCACATCTAAGCTACGCTTGGAAAATCACTATAATTTAATCTAATTTCTGTCATTATTTAAATAAATACATAGTATCGTTAAATCTGCTCTAAAACATTTCTGACTGTGTATTCTGTTTAATCCCAAAGACGCCAATATTTCGACCTTAAAAACCATATACATTCTGATTCAGGATCTTACAAGGAAGTTTTTCATTAAGGTTTTCATATTTCCCTTCTCTTTATATAACGCGAAGATATTTGTAAATTAAAAGATTTTTTTCATTTTAATTCAAATTTGATTATTTAAACATTTTATAATGTTAATATTATTCTTATGGCTGAAAAGTGGAAATTTCTTGTAAGGTAAGAGTATTTTACGGAAAAAATTGATTTTCAAATAAATAAACCTTTCATTAAATTGAAAACGCTAAAGTATCGGCGTGGAAAATGGAATCGGCGAACCGAGTTCAAATCCCGAGCTAGTCTGTTGCGTTCACTTTTTGCACCTTTGCCAAAGGCATGAATCTGTCTATTCTCTCCCAGTTAAAGGTTAAATAGCAGGGTAAACTGCGCTCCCTCGACTTGAGTGGAAAGCAAATTAAGAGAAGGAAAACACTAAATTCCCTAGAGAAGGCAACGGGAAAGCACACCATGGCAATTCACAGATAATAAAGAAAAGGTAGCCGTGGAGAGCCATCATTACCTATTAATCCTGATGAGGCAGAGCATTACTTTTAAAAAATTGTATAAAAGCGAATTTTACTGTAATAGTTTTTTGTAAAAAGAAACAAAACGGAAAACATTATGATATAAAGATTATTTTTATGCATTCAGTACAAAAGATGATATATGGCACCCTCCCCTCCTCACCAAAAAAATTGGTACAAACGGCTCTAAACATTCTGCTCTCATTACCCCCACCCTCATACTTTTGTCAAGTAGAGTTTGGTTTTCGACAATATGCAACATAAAACAAACAAATATCGAATATGTCTCTGTAAAAAACAAAAAAAACAAAAAATAAAAACAACACCAAATCTTTATTTGTAATTAAAGAATATATACAGAATAGCACACGGGTGAATTTAGTATAACGACTTCATTATATTATAAATTGGATAGCATAGGTCTATTTTAGGTAAATTAACAAAATGAATACACAACGTAGGCCAATGGAAAAATGTTTTAGAAGCGATATGGTAGACGACATAGATTTGCATCTAGCCAAACTCTAAGATTAAATACGAATATCCAATACGGTGATTATTAGACTGAAAAGTTTTTGCTTTATGAATTTTAAGAAACAGACTTGTTTGATTTCCTAACACCCCGTTTTTGTGCAGAAGACAAAAGTAGTTAAGGAATTGAGACAAAAGAGATTACAGTTATTTTTTGGTTTGTTGATGTTTCAAGCATTTATAATGAAATTCTCCCTTGGTTTCGGTTTAAAGGCTTTCTAATGCGAAAAGATGCGTACTAAAAATTCAATATTTTAATGTTTAAGTCGATTATATTTTCGGTATGTATTAGCTGGGATTTTCTCCCCAAATGTCTCAGAAAATTTATCTTACCTATGAAGTTCCGGTATCGAGTAGGCTAATGTTTATCCAGACGTCAAAGATTACGAATACTTGTAGGTAATTTAATTCCATAATACTGCAATATTTAAATGGGAATAAGCGGGGATGTTGCATAACATCAAACAGAATAAATTAATAAGAAGTTACATTTCAAATGCTGCGAATTCCTAAGTCGAGAAGTAGCGGAAAAGCATAAAAAACATGGAAAAATATTTGACTGGCGTCTATTCAAACACGCCGAGACCATTTCGATCTTGGCAGCAAATAGAGCATCGATACGAGAGTTAGATTTCAATATTGGAACTGATTTACTGATAGAAGAAAATCCGGTTTGGGTTAAACGCTTTTGACAACAGGGGGCGTTGTGCCATTAGATTACACTATAAACAAACCAAACATGTAAAAATGGGTCCAAAAAAGAAGTTTCCTGGCATTATTTTCATATTGATACATGTTTTTATTCTGATCTTTCTTTTACATCGCTTTTTTGCTAACATTTTGTTCAGCCTTCAAATTACAGGAATTGTTATTTATTGTGTTTTAATACACAATTGTGGCACAAGGCCGAAAAGGGGAGGGGTTGAGGCTGGTCGTCACTATCTAGCTAATTCGATTCACGACCCATTCACTCATTACAATTTACATTACAATTTGCCCATTCACCATAAAAACTCGTCCATCACTAATCAATCCTCCATACACCATAATACCGCATTCTTTCAAAGGGGGTCCTACAAAACGAGCCCCATGCCATAAAAAATTAATGATAATAAATAATTATATATAAAATTCTATGATGAAAAATGAGAGGGGAGGGAATGAACCCCAAAATATGAACACTAGTAAACTAAACATAACAGGGCCCGTCCAACCCTCAAAAAAAAAGAGAGGCCGCTGTATTCTGCCCATGGGACAAAATCAAGAAGCTCTGTCTCACTAAAGGAGTGGGAAAGGTGAAAATATAGACGGACATGGGAAATAAAAAGCTGACCCATTCGAGATGAAAAAAGGGGGCCAAAACAAACTGGGGAGGTTGGGAATATCAAATTACCGGAATTTCAAATCAAAGAAACCACTTTAAGATTTAAATACACTCTGAATAGAAGATTAATTATATCGTAAAGCACTAAGATTAGCATATTAGACGAACTCGCCGTTTTTATTTAAACTTTAGAACGAACCAATCAAAATAGAGCTAGAAGTCCAATCAGGGTTTATTATTGGTGGGTACAGTCTTAACAATATAAGATACGTGCATGGCGCCGTGTTAGACACTGAAAGAAAATTGTAGGAACTCCTAGACAAATTAGTAAATTAGAGCGGGAAAAAAGAACTTATCATCGGTTGAAGACAATATATGGTGGTTATCAAGAAGAACAACTCAAGATGCGAAATATGAAAAGGAGATGTCAAAATCAAGTAAACACAAAAAACAACGGAATCTGTGACACCGAAATCAAATCCGAATAACGAAAGAGACTTCGAAAAGGTAAGTAAAGTATTAAGAAACAGGAAAAACAAAGTAATAAATGCTGAACTGCTATGAAATAACACGCCTCCTATATGGCAGTGAATGCTGAACAATTTCCTCTCAGATGAAGAAGAGACGTGAGGCAGCAGAGATTTGGTTCTACGGAATGATTTTGAGGATATACTACGGACGGATTCGGAGTAACGTGGAAGTTTTAAGGAAAATAGAAACAAAAAAAAAAAAGGACAGTTATAATCAGAATCAGAAAGAGGCAATTGAAATTTCTGGGACATATGATGAAGAAAGAGTGCATGGAGAATCTGATATTCACATGGCCTATTGAAAGCAAGTGGGACAGAGAGAAACATGAACTTTTTTTATTTACGGGTGTAGATTGTTCTACTGCCCATGTCTAGGGATATCTTGTTTAGCTCTTATTTTTGGTACTGCTAAGTCATTGTTCATCCTGTGTCCAATGAGTTCAGATACACACTGCCCAGCTCAGGGATTGAACTCACAATTAAGAATGTCTTGAAATCCAGTAAGAGTAAAAAAGCTCATGGGAAAGAGATCTAGTCAGCCAATCGAAAATGGTTCATTGCTGGTGATAGCCATCAGTTTCAGACGGCTCTCCAACCATCAGTAGAAGACTTCTCTGGCTATTGCGCTTTTATTACATGTCATGTCAAGCATCTGTGATGCAGGTTGAGAGTTCGAAAAAAAAAACTTGTTCTTTATTCTGAATTACCGTTGTTGGACGACTCAATGGATCGAATAATACATAGAAACACACAAATAAAAGGTAAAGTTCAAAAGCGCTCTTCGGTTAACCATTTTGAGCAGATATATCGCTCATCGAGGCCATATAACTATAATTATACATGTTGTTATATATGTAAATTATTCTGATCCTGGCGAGTGGTGAATTGACGAAACTTTAAACCGGAAAAGGTAAATTTTTTCAATTTTTCCTATTACCTACTGTCCGACTTTTTTTTTTAAATAGCCATCTTCTCTTTTTTTTTTTATACAAGATTCTGCTCATCTTTCAACATAATAAACCTCAGTTCGTGTTTTGTAAGGGGTTAAACGCGTGTGTGTGTGTGTGTCGCATATATATTATGGAAATAAAAGAAGGGTAAGAACAATTTTACCCTCCGTGATTAAAAAAAAAAAAAAAAAAATTACAGCCGACCAATTTCGCCCTCACTCAGCGCAGCTGAAACCGAGGGAATAAATGCCACAATATAAAATATAAAAGATAAAAAGAAATTTAATGTATTAAAGGTGGAACAATCAGACTCAAATAACGTCCAGCCCTAACAGTCATTCAGTGATATACAATATACATATATTATATATATATATATAATATATTATACATATATATGTATAATATATTAACCATATAATATATTATATATATATATATAATATATTATACATATATATATGTATAATATATATATATATATATATATGTAATATATATATACATATATATATACATATATATATATATATATACATATATATATATATATATATATTATATATATATATATATATATATATATAATATATATATATATATATATATATATATATAATATATATATATATATATATATATATATAATATATATACATATATATATATACATATATATATATATATATATATATATATATATATATATATATATATATATATATATATATATATATATACATATATATATATATATATGTATAATATATATATATATATATATATATACATATATATATATATATATATATATATATATATATATATATATATATATATATATATATATGTACATATATATATTACATATATATATATATATATAATATATATATATATATAATAATATATTACATACATATACATTATATACATCAACACTATGGGGCGATATATATTATATATATATATATATATAGATATATATAATCGGCGGCCTGACGATTGCGTCTAGAACATGAAACAGCCTGTCGCCTCTGAATGCTGACTTCAATGTTCACTTTTATAATTACATACGGTCTATCTCTGATATTGAGCACTTTATCCCATAAATATAACACACCTTCAAACTAATATATATATATATATATGTGTGTGTGTGTGAGTGTGCCTAAAAGTGAGAGTGTAAAAATAGATTTATTTACAAATAATTTTATTTAAAATAAACTTCACCATTCCCTACTTCTGGCTGTTTATTCTAAAAGTAGAAAAATTATTTTGCAAAGAAGTCATTAAGTTTAGCTTAGGTTAGCATATCGCCCCAAGTACACAGCGCTCTATGGGAATTGAACTAAATACTCGGTGGGAATGATCAAGCAGCCTTCCTAAACCATTATTCCACGCTAAGGTGCCCTAAATGCGAATAAATCCTTGTTATAAAAAGCAACAATAAATATATCAAGGAAAACGAGAGAAAAATATTTGTAATTGTCGATTTTTACTGCCGTCTCAAAGGAATATGACTATTATTCTTATCGTAATATTGACCCGCAAAAAAAAAAGTAAGCCGCTTCTACATTTTGCCCGGACGGGGTCACTTTGAAAACGTCGCTTTTAACCAAATGGCTTGAATGTCAGGACAAACCAATTAAGAATTGGCACAATACTATTTATAACAACGGAAAAGTTGGGTTCGGGCGCTCGGTGAACAACAGGCGCATTGTCAATTGTTTTCAGGAAAGTTGATTTGTTTTGATTTATTGAAGCCAGGTTGAAAAGAAGGACAATCTCTGTTTTGCCATTACCCGACTAGCAGTGACAGTTTCAGATCGCTGAGAAGCACTTCACGACACGCCGCAAGTATTCGTGTATAAGTCGACACTGCAGAAGCGACTACGACTAAGGTCGTTTTACGGATTAAGTTAATTGTGTTTTGGGGTTCGATCTTCACGGATATTTCACAATAGCTACCTTGTACACGACTGTTTTTTTTAATACCATGTTCATTTAGGACGTTAGCAATTATGACACTCAAGTTTCTTTTTTTTTTTTTTTAATGTCATGCGCATTCAGAAGATTGGCAATAATGGCTCTCCACAGCTTCTTTTTCTTTATTATCTGGGAATTACCATGTATTATTAAGAGAGATAGTATAGTTTTCCATTGCGGTCTCCACAGTTTGGAATTGTTTTCTTCCTCATAGAATGGTTGCCATTCAAGTCTACTCTGCAGTTTAACCTATATCTGGGAGTGGGTGAGAGAAGGAACTAATTCATTCCCTTCCCAAGATCATGTGCGAAAGTAAATGCAACAGACTAACCAGGAATTTGAACTCGTCTCGCTGATTCCACTTTCCGCGCCGATATCAGCACATGCCCAAGTAAATATACGTTAGGGTTGTAAGTTCGATCATTGACAGATCTTGAAATTAGAGAAATTAATGTAAGAGGTCTCTTCCTTAGAAGCTAGTTGTGCATTTTCTAGCAGCGCCTGAGGTCGGTGTTCAATTTCAGATAAAAGCAGACAGGCTCTCATATTCCTAATACCACTTGCTTCGTGCTTTACAAATACAAACCTATGTATACTTAAATAGCACTAATGTAGCATCAAATATTGAATTAAATAGTATTTCAATTATTTTTATTAGAAATTAAATTTTATATATATATGCCTGAACGAGCGTCTGCAGTAAAGATTGGTTAGTCGCCCTAGTAGAAGGGTATCCTCGAATACGAGTGGCCAGCAATCAGATTATATAACTGCACCACATATTTGATTTAAAAGAACTGATCCGACGTGAACATTTTCGGGATAACAGCTGAGACAATTACTCTATTGAACAAATTAGTTCATGTCACATTGACTGATAAACTCCTACAAAAAAAAAAAAAAAAAATTCTCAAATTGCCATATTAGTAAAAAAAAATCACTCTCTTGAATTTTCAAAAAATTCCACCCTAGCGTTGCGACTGCACGCTCCAAAAGTTTGTATCCGTTAACAATTACACATTTTAAAAAAATATATTTCGATTCGCGTTTAATTTTTTCGTCTCGGATGCTACCTGGATTTTACTAAAAACAAAATAATTTCCATGTCTGAGGATGACTGAATGTACAGTTGAAAGTACTTGCGTATTAAAAAAAACACCTTATACAGCTTATAATTATTAAAAACAAGGATCATAACATTCATCGAGTGATTTGTAGGTTAATGCAACTTTTGTTTGCGAAAGGATTTCGCCATTTTATATCATTAACCTTACTAATCTACTTTTTGTATGAATGATTCAATATATAATTTGTTAAATTACACAAAAATGCAAAGAGCATTACAAGACATTTCTTATGTATAAATAAATAACATTGTTAGTAATTTTGTTTCCTTTAATTCCTGACCATTGATAATCCAATTCTTCCTGAATTTCAACAATTTTGGATCTTAAAGTCATTAGAAATGCATTTACATTATACACAATAAAGCCCTTTCTGTCAGTAATGATTACTTAATACCTGGCCACAGATAATATAATTTTGATTTTTCGAAAACAATTTTAGGTTAAAAAACCCATGCCTCAGTTATCTGCTTAATTGTCATATATTTTTCTAATCACCGGAAGTTCTTTTTCGTTCATATAGAAAATAAGAACGTTTGCTTGTTAGTTCTAGTTTTTAAAACATTTGTCCCGTAACTGTTTTTAAACTTTTCATACATTAAGACTAATAAACAAATTGCCAAATGCTTTAATTTCTTAGTCCAAAGAAAAAAAAAAACCTTAAACGAGTAGAAAGAGTAAAACGTAGAGTGCTCAATAGGCTAAGTAGAGCGATGAACTAGAATAAATCCTAAGGAGCCAGCCAAACCTACCTAGGTTTCACCTAAACGGATCTTCAGGGTTTTGGCTCCTTAGGATTTATTCTATATATATATATATATATATATATATATATATATATATATATATATATATATATATATATATATATATTAGTAGTACTCGTTTGGAAAACCTCTGATAGCACAACTTGCAGATATGTCAGGACAATTCCGTACCCGAGGAAAAAAATGAGAAATAAAAAGAAAGAACTAAAAAACATCAGAACAAGACGAAACAAATAGCCAAGTGTTTTAAGTCCTTAGTCCAAAGAAAAACAAGTAGAAAGACTAAACGTAGAGTGCTCAATACGCTAAGTAGAGCGATAAACTAGAATAATCCTAAGGAGCAAGGCAAACCTACGTAGGTTTAACCTAAACGGATCTTCAGTGTAAACCCTGAAGATCCGTTTAGGTGAAATCTAGGTAGGTTTGCCTTGCTCATTAGTATATATATATATATAGATAGATAGATGTGTGTGTATGTATGTACTGCGACAAGAATGAAAGTTTCAATTCTAGATGGCAATTTCTAGAGAATTTTTGTCAGTTCCAGCACCTGATCTTTAAATGAACTTTTCTCTGCTTCCCTGAAAATTGTAGATTTCAATTTAGAACTCATTTAGATATTTTTTGTTTCTTGCTTGATTTCGATGTCCAAAGTGCATAACTTATCTTAGCTTATCACTTTTATTCACAACCTTAATATTCCATCTTAGAATTAATATTTTGTCTTTTCTTCTTGCTTTCCTCAATTGTCAAATAGTTCTTTCAATTTGCCTCCTGTATTTTCCATCAACGTTAGTTTCAAGTTTCATCGATTGGTTTGCGAAATTGAACGAAACGTAAAGTTTGTAAATCTGGACAAAAAAAAAGTGTTAGCGATAACTTCAACAATAGTATGCACTGTGAAGATATTAACAAACATCAACGTATTGTAAAACAAAAATATGTGGCACCAGTCTATGTGATCTGATGAAGCATTGTCTATTTTAGACCTTGACACATAGAGCATTGATTCTCTTGAAGATATTTTAATCATACGGTGCCATATAGCTGACAGATTTTATATTTCTGAGCGCTATGCATGACAACCATAGAGGAGTCTACATTACTGTCTTTTATATGGACTAAAAGGTTAGTCAAATATTCAGTTTGGAAATGTTTACCGCATTTCTGAGTCTTTTTCTAATGAGTAAGCTTAGCTTCATCTACTGGAGAGTTATTGTAAAGCACTCAGAATCTAAATTATGTTGCTCAAGAGTAAAAAATCCTAATAATTTATTCTTCGATGTTAAAAAGGAAAAAAAATGAATTTTCTTAAAAATTATTTTCTACCATGAACTCACATAAAATTAAATTAAATTAAAAATTTATAAAACCGCGAAGTAGAGGTTTTGCCAAAGTATTTTCCAAACAAAGCAGCTTATTCAGATTTCTTCGATTGGTTTTTGAAATTGAACGAGATCGAGTTTTTGTGGATCGAGAAAAAATGTTAGCGATAACTTCAACAATAGTATATACTGTGAAGCTTTTAACAAACATTAACGTATTGTAAAAAACTACTTTGGTAAACTTCTGTGTTCGTGTTTCTGTGGCACCAGTCTGTGATCTGACGAAGCACACAAATCTTCATAGTTGGTTTTTACACATTTATTCATTGTTCTCTTTTAGAATCAGGTTGAACTTTAAATACGTTTAAAAAGAGAAAAAAAATATTAAAGTAAAATAAAAATAGTTAACATTGTAGTAGGTACCTAAAAAAATAATTTTAAACCTTAGGTATCGCGTTTTCTGTGACGGTACCTACATTATAGTAGTACTATTTCTTTACTTGTAAGATCCAATAATCTGCATAGGAGAATTACCTTTTTCCAATTTATTCCTCGATATTTTTATATTTCCTTTAGAGCGATGGAAGAGATAACGACTAGCAATAGAAAAATGAGCTTCCTTTGCAAGTCTACAATATACAACATACAGGAAACTTCACCATAGAGTAGGGGGTGACAAAGATTGTTTATTCTTCAACGAGTTCTGTCTTTATTGGATTCCTGTAAAACTTGCAATCATGTACGATATATTAACTTAAACTTCGGAAATAGGTAGCCTATTTTGTGAGTAAGATAGTTGTGTATTTCTGGCGTCAGGCCCAACATAAAAAGATAATATTGCGAATGCTGATTTTCAAAGTAGGTAGGCCCACAACACTCAGAAGATTGATATAATATAATCTTTCTATTCAGATAAGGCCTTGTGCCTTACTAAACATTAAAATACAGTTGAAGTGCATTACCTTGGGACACTAGTTAGAATAATTTGCAATTTTTAGATTTTATTAAGTGCCCAACAACACTTAAAACCTTACGCCGGGACAATCTAAATTTATTCTATAACTAACATCGACATTTCCACACACACACACATATATATATATTATATATATATATATATATATATATATATATATATATATATATATATATTACTGAATAACGACCCAGGTTGTTGACTGGGATTTAATTGCGCCGCTAGAGAAAATCTTTTCTGTTACCTTAAAGCAAATCGTCCATCGAAGATTTTACAGCAAGACAGGCAGGAAATAAGCGTTTTTATCTCCTCTTTCGCTTCCATCTCGCTTTATTGCTGTCCGCCATCTTTGATGTTGATGACGTCAGCAACGATAGAAGCTCCTGTGTCGCCGCCATCGCTTGCGGCTAGATTTCCAAATCAAAGTACTCAAAAATTTTTATTTCCTTTATTTACTTCTCAACTCAATTTTCTTTTTCTCCGCATTTCTCGAACCAAAACCGCAGGTGATGGGACAGGCAGGAAGAGAAAATGTGACAATAGCTGGTGACAAGATACGATAACAAAGTGTCACAAATATACAATATAAATCTGCAGAATTATCGTGAATTCTCACAAGAGAGGCGTCTATGATTCTATCGTTTTTTTTTCATTTTATTTTTAAATGCAGAACAATGTCTACCGAGAAAGATGGAAAGAAAGAAAGAAAAATAAATTCTGCTTCGTTTTCTTATGCTTTACCAAATTGGAAGATAATCTTCGAAAGACGCCTAAAAATAAAATAAAACCCAGATGCCATTTTCTTACACGAAACATCACGTGACACTTGTCACACACAAGTCAAATTGAGAGCGTGATTGCCTACGAACAGATAAAGGAAGGCACGCATGCGCACACTTACAATTGGGTTCCATGGCAGGCGAAAGATGACGGTGATGGGTTGGGAGTCAGCTTCAGGAAACTTAGTTCAGAAAGTCAAAGGAAGAGGTAAGTTCAGTAATGTCCTAGGTGGAAATTCAGGATGACAGTTGTGCAGATCCAGTGTCCGGCATAATTTCTTCAGTCATAGCTACGAGTTATGCAAATGCCGTCAAGCGACAGCATCAAGTTCTTCATTGAATGGAGAAGAGAGGAGAAGAATCCATTTTTCCACTGACTAACTCGAAAGCTGATGGCTCTATAATTTCTTTCTTTCAAAAACAAACAAAAGTCAATCCATGATAAAAAATACGCATTTTGGCGACTGAGAAAACATACTAAAAACAAAGCATCAAAATATTCCAGTGGCTTCAATCTAAACGTAATACTAGTCGGAGGCTGATAGTCGAAGAGTTGGAATACAGCCAAACTCACCCCGTCCTGGGTATGACGACAAACTACATCCGCGTTCTGGGTAAGACGAGAAACTAAGTCCAGCAGCATGGCCTCTGATCAGGAGGTTTTGAGGAGCGTGGAAGCACGTCTTAATTGCTTTACACTATTCGTTACGTCACAAGCCCGTTATCCTATTAAGACCGTACAAACATCGCATGTACTGCAGCTATAACAGCAATGGCCTGCCTATGGTAAGACGGCCTCTTCAAACTACTTTTGAATTTGGAGCATTTCGTCTTGACTGGTTGCCACCTCCAGACGTGAAATCGAGATGGGTGGAGAGATTCATATCTTTCTAAGGGTACTGTGGCAAAAGTGAGCGTAACGAATTCGGCCACAATTAGAACTCGACCCCCCCCCCATTTCTCATTCTGTGTACCTAATCCAGCAGACGCTGTGTCTTGTTAAATGATTAATAGAATCATATGGTAATAATTCCAAAAAATCCTCGCCTTATTTATTTTTTTAATTATAATATAAAAAAAAATCACTTCACACCATGCAAGGCAATAAAGCCACTAAGACACAACGAGGCTACTGGGCGTGTAAGAATAAGAAAAAAAGAGAAACATTAAGGAGCACAAACAATAGAAGAATAATCAAGACAGTAGATAACGACTGACATTGCATTTAAATTTTTCGAGACCAAAGTTGGTCGCAACAGCGTTTCACAAGCGATAAGTGCGAGAAAAAGCTGTTAGCATAGAACTTAATGTTACATCTAGCAAATTCAACTGTAAATTGATGATACCTTGTCGTTAATCTAGTACTGTGCTTATGTTCATCCAGTCTAGGGACCATAGCAAAAAGTTTTTTCTGAATAATTACCATGAAAGTATTTATAGAAAAACGTACATTACAGCAGTGGAAAATGAGTGAAGCCGAGACGCAATAACCAAATTATTACAAAAAGGCTAACTTAAAATAAATTTATAAAAAAATTATTTTCTAATTACATCAAAACTAAATTGTCATGAAAAATATTTATCCAAAGATAGGGTCGTTATGCTTGGACAGCATAATCTGTAGATGAAAACGGACTAGAGATTTATAGAGGGGCAATATAGTGTCCTTACTTTTGTCCCCATAAGTTCTTATCAATCATTATCTTTTCTTTTTAGATTGGTGTAGACAAATTTTAGGCAGAATTAGAATTTTTGTTCTATTCTACATGAGTATGGTCAACATCAATTATCTCTCTTAGTGACTTTTAAGAATCGCTTTTTGATTCGCCTCCGTCCGACCACTTCCGGCTTGGACACGTTTCTAGCGAAAGGACAATAACTGATGCAGCATTCAATCCCTCTAATATCACCGATATCCTGAGCATCGTCGTTTTACCCTTTTTGGTAGTTAATAAATCTGTAGATTAACGCTAACGTTGTTTAAAGTTTTAATTGCTGAAAGACGTTTAGCTGACTTTTAAGGAAATGCACGCATTTCCCAAAATGAGCGCAAGTTTGGAAACAATACAGTAAAACGATGTCCTCATAACTATCGGATTTACTCAGTCAACGCCAACTACTAGAGCACTACGAACCCTGCCAACGTCACTGTAAAAACGGACAACTATGACGGCGTACAATTCTTAAAAGGATAACGGCTTTACAGAAAAAGGGAATAAACATTCAACCCGAATTACGAATACAACTTATAAAAAAAAAAATTATTCCTTCATTTTGTTTAACGAAGCTATAGTCCGCATAATGTAAATAGTGTACATAATACCTCATCTCAGAAATAAAAACAGATACTGAAAAGCCGAAACGTGATAAATATGGCGACAAAGATGAGGACAACAGTCCGAATAATGTAAATAGTTTACATAATACCTCATCTCAGAAATATAAACAGATACCGAAAGGCTGAAACATGATAAATATGGCGACAAAGATGAGGACAATAGTCCGAATAATGTAAATAGTTTACATAACACCTCATCTCAGAAATATAGACAGATACTGAAGGATCGGTACGGACCCGATGTACCGAAAATATGGAGACAAATTGAAATATCCTACCAGAAACTGGCACGAGGACAATAGTCCGAATAATGTAAATAGTGAAGGTATTTATATCTCATCATTCCTACCAGCTACACATCTCTCTATCTTCGACTAGATAATTCGTACTACCGGTCGAGGTCTCATACCTCTTACCACTCCAGGTCTTCGACCAGAGCGGTCGCGGTTGCTGCTGTCGCCGCTGCTGTCAAAGCAAATGCTGTGACAGCCAAGGAGAGCCTTGCGTCCATCGAAGAAGAATATAGAACAAAAATGGAAGCGAGGAAGGCTGAACTGAAAAAGGAAACGGTCATTGCCGAAGCCGAAATTCTCAATGCAGACCCCGACAACATAAATGAAAGGCTCAAAAACGACCACCCGATATCCGACTCAATGCTAGCCAGCCATGACACCGGCCCACACATAAAGGAATACTGGCTGATCAAACACATCATCGCAAGGTAATAGTCATCGATCTCGTGTCGCTTTATGATAGAGAGATCGATTTAGAGAGACAGCTCAAACACGAGGATCAATCTTCTTCCCTCGGACTAAGGAACTCAGGCAAACTCGACAACACGCCTCCGGTTATCAGTTATTACTCACCCAATTCATACGTCAGAGGTACCAAACCATGATAAATTCTATCCTTGAAATGCCAGGCAGGACGCCCCCAATTATATGTCAGATCTCGTTAGGTACTTCACGCGATGCGAGCTCATCACCAGCGGATTACCTACCCAGACATAGGATTACCGAGCGTGGAAGCATTCTTTCCAGAGTTCCACGAGAGATATTGGCCATACGCACAAATAGCAATTGGATCTTATAAAATTGCTCAGTAAAGAGTCAGAAATATAAACCAGTGAGGTATTTTAATGTCTCTATTTTCTTCTCTCTTAGGTTGTCAGTCATTGCTGACGACGACGCTGTCCATCCATCTCCGTCCGTCTTCTGTGGGCTGCCAAATGAGATAGCAAACCGATCAGCGAACGACAAGTTCTCGGGCACAGGTGGCAGGGAAACATTCCGGCTGCGGAATTGGCAGGCTGCAGATGACGCTAGCGTCGTCTTCCCTCGAGCGCTGCTCGTCTCTCCTCCTCGAAGCGCGCCAGTTCGGTGATACAGAGAGACCGCCAGCCGATCCGCTTCCTTGCGAGGTTGTCCAATTGTGTTGGGTCACTGTTGCAGGAGACAAGAGCACGCTTAAGGTAGTCCCGAAACCGTTTCTTTGGGCCTCCACGTGGGCGGCTGCCAGTCTCAAGCTTTCCGTAGAATACAATTTTTGGCAGGCGACTGCCCAACATCTGCACAAGATGCCCAACCCAACGTAGAAGGCGTTGTCGGATGATGGCCTCAATGCTGACGACCTCTGCACGTTGAAGAACCTTGATGTGGTGGGGTTATCCCTTCAAGTAATGCGCAAGACTCACTGAAGGCAGCGGATGTAAAATGTCTCAAGCAGTGTTGAAACAACAGCTCGGTTGACAGTGGCTTTGGTGGCGAGTCGGAGGTTGTTATTAGAGAAGACCCGTAAGCGGAAACATCTGAAGGAAGCGGAGGCGAGATTTATTCACCGGAGAATGTCTACATCAATGTGTCCATTATCAGTTTTTCAATGTAAACAACTTAGAAAAGAGTTTTGAAAGAATATGAAATCCGTTTAAAGAGTGCTACGTTTCCCCGGAAGTTATAGAAGCTCTCTTTAACCGACTGGAAGGCTTCCCCAAACTGTCGAGCAGGAATTTCCCGAGGCTAAGGGAATATGACGACCAGGAGATTATGTCCGATAAGGAAGATGGGGATCTCTCAGGCCTCGCCTACATGGATACAGTACGGGTACTTCACGCCTTGGTAGCCAAGCTAACCCTCCCACTTCAAGAGAAGGGGTAATCCGTCTGCTCGAAATATGATGACCGGCATCAAGTTCCCTTCTTCTCCCCCCCATTTCATTCTCGTGGACTTTGTCACGAAACAAGCAAGGATTAGAAACGATCCAAGTTTCAGATACACCATCAGGCAGGCTGTCCTCAAACGACAATAGACAGGGAGTCATATCGGTGAATAAACAGAAATATCTTCCACAGTACCCGACCATACACACTGGCAAAACAGGAAGGATAAGGGCCCTACTGATATTTCCCCTTGCACAAGAAAGCTCATCCCTTATAGAAATGTCGTGTATTTCGAGTGAAATCGCTGAAGGAGCGAGAGACATTTGTGAAGGGCTTCAAATGTTGTTCACCTACAACACAGATCAAGATTCTGCAGAGTAAACATCAGATGCGACGAGTGAAACACTGAGGATCCCAACACTGCTCTCCACCCGGAACCACCGCCATGGACCATGAACACTAAAGTCACCAGCGACTATGGTGGGGAGGAGAACTCCCCAATAGCAGCTAAAGTGGTTTCCCAATGCACTCAGATTTGTAATGGCGACCTTTATGGAAAGTAAGTGTTTTAAAATCAGCCTCGTTAACATCTATCAGTGCGTAAAGAACTTCGTTTTTTTTCCGACGCGTCTACCAAAGCAATAGCCGCAATATCGTACCTGTTCAAAAACCCGGGGAGGTGTACAAACCGGACGATAAGCGAATCTATCTATTCCTATCTAGGAAAAAGATAGTAAATAGACTGAGTTTAGGCGGGGAAGTTAGAAGTATAGAATTGATGTAGACTTTATAAGGAACTGGAAACGAGTATAAACATTTCTCGCAATCACAAGCGAAATTGTTCTTTTGTGACAGAATACACATTTTGCCTGATTTATGACAATGAGCGAAAAATCTTTGAATAATGGTGTTATGAATTGATATGAAAATATTAAAAATATTGTCAACTTATGCATTGACCTCAGATGATGAAAAGCATAATTGGACCGAAATGAGGTTTTCACCCATGACAAATACTGTGAGGATTGAATAATGAAGAAATATGAAAACCAAATGTTAAAAATCGCTGGAAATGTTGACATCAAACTGAAAGTTATGCAATTCTTGCCCTAATATCTGCAGTAATGACATGTTTCTCACTGTCACCAATCATCGAATATGAGTGAAAGGCACTAATTAAAATCTTAATTTGGTGCAACACAATCTTTCTTGATATTTCATTTTATGTTTAAGCAGTAAGTATTATATATATATATATATATATATATATATATATATATATATACCCTTGTGCAAATTAATGAAAACAAAACGAATAATTTATTATTTATTTTTCCAGTTAAACATGACCCAGTGCACATGTTAGTATTTCGTATGTCCATTCCAGGAAGTCGTTCCTTGCAGATTGACCACAGATTCTCGATTGGACTGAAATCAGGAGAGTTTCTGTACTTTGATTTGCTCATTGGTAAGGCTTGCCATTGTGTTTGTGCAGCGTTACAATTTTCATACGCCCCCCACCTGGAGAAATGTCCATCGCAGACAATGGCCGCTGGACAACTAATCGACTGTCAGGACAATAGTGTCTGGGCGTAATGAAAATCTGATGCAATCACGGATGATGCAATATTTTTCAAGGCCAAACAAATTTCATCATACATCCCTAAAATAATTCATATTATTGCACACCACTGCAAATGACCTAATCTGAGGAAAAATAGAAATCAATTACACCCTGTCACTCCAGTGGGTTTAAAATTGACCGTATGGTGAAAGAAAGGAAACTAAAGCAGTTATTTCACTTAATTTGCATAAGGTTGTATTTTATATTTAAGCAGTTTTTATTACTCATTTGAAAACTCTGCACCTTGATTCTAAGAGCAAACTCATATTTGTAACAGTGAAATAAATACTTGGTCATACTTTCTTGTGATGCTAACAGGACAGGAGGAGATAAAAACGTCAACGTAATATTCTTTATTTGAAAAGTGTAACAATAAGTAAAATCAGCTTAGCGAAAACAAGACATATTCCAAAGTTCTGGAAAGAAATGTCATGTTTAATAAATCACGGATGGAATCAAGTGTTAGGAATGGTTACATGCGTACCGGAAAAGAGGTGCGTTCATATGGCGGGAATTTTTGGCGCGTAATTGAAAAGAAATCCTGGTGCAGGTAGGGAGTGGAGTGTAAAACGGATGAACTTCTGACGCCAACCTTGACAAGCATTTTCCTTTTCAAA
The DNA here is from genome assembly GCA_903632075.3 of Acanthosepion pharaonis. Lineage (NCBI taxonomy): Eukaryota > Metazoa > Mollusca > Cephalopoda > Sepiida > Sepiidae > Acanthosepion > Acanthosepion pharaonis. The sequence goes on from CAHIKZ030001491.1 coordinate 1,331,660, forward strand.
ATTATTTTAAGTAAAATCCGGAAATGAAAAAAGGAACCTTGCTTATCAAAATTATTAAAATTTCTTTCACTTAAATGTAAATTTAATATTTGCGTAGGTGTATAGCCATTAAAATTAAGGATTGAGACAAAATTTAGCATATACAAATGGAATAAAATGTACAACTGAGCTTAAAATAAACTATTTTAAGCTCAGTTGTCAAAATACACGGATGGAGTTCTTAATAAATGTAGGTTCGGAATTTTTATCAGTATGCAAGAAAACGGATGGTCTTAATAAAAGGCGGGCAATAGAAAATCATTTAAAGTGTTAATTAATAAATTGAGTAGGCTTAAAAATATAAAAAAAAGAATCCCTGCGGATGCTCGATGCTCACTGGATGCTCCAAAGATGTGGCCATGTGCCAAACGAAGCTAAGAATATAAGAACTTTATCACACCTTACGTAAACTTTTTCAATGTTCGTTGATTAATATATGTGGTCAAACACGCATTTGAAAGTGTCTGCAAAGCACAAAACTGCTACAACCTAGCTTTCTGCGTGAAATCGAGTAGACAGGCACATTTGGAAAGCATCGATGCTCGTGCGAGCATAAAATCACAAGTCATCGTGACCGAGTCATTGAGCCGACTGGCCTTGTTTAAATACTGATCGCACTAGACTGTGTAGACTCTCCCAAAATATGTAAATAAAGGTTTACTCAAGATAGATACACTATAAACGGCAATTTGGTTCTGTGGCTGTTAAAAAATACAAATGTGCCTGAGAAAGCGACTGCAACAGGGATTATCTGATCAGCCTAGTAGATGAGTGTAATCGAAAACAGGCGGCCATTATTGTTATTATTCTCATTTATGTGTGTGTGTGTGTGTGTGTGTGTGTGTATAGATAGGTGAGCGCCTGTATATGTGTTTGTATGTACGTACTTTGATTCATATGCAAGAACGCAACAATTGGTATTTTAAAATCTTTATAATTATGTTAACCCAAACATTAAAAACAAAGTATCCAAAAGAAACGATGAAGGAGGAGAAGAAAGTGTGTGTGTGGCGGGGGGGGGGAGAGAAAGCGGAGGAAGAAAGAGGTCGAAAAAGTAAAAGAAAAAGAGGAGGAAGCGAGAGAGAAAGAAGAGAGTGAGAGAAAACAGCGAGAGACAAAGAGCGAAGAGAGTGAGAGAAAACAGCGAGAGACAAAGAGCGAAGAGAGTGAGAGAAAACAGCGAGAGACAAAGAGCGAAGAGAGTGAGAGAAAACAGCGAGAGACAAAGAGCGAAGAGAGTGAGAGAAAACAGCGAGAGACAAAGAGCGAAGAGAGTGAGAGAAAACAGCGAGAGACAAAGAGCGAAGAGAGTGAGAGAAAACAGCGAGAGACAAAGAGCGAAGAGAGTGAGAGAAAACAGCGAGAGAGGGAGAATAGAGTGAGAGAAAACAGCGAGAGAGAAAGAAGGAAGAGAGAGAAAACAGCGAGAGAGAAAGAAGTGAGAAAACAGTGAGAGAAAGAGGAGTGATAGAGAAGAGAGAGAAAGAGGAGTGATAGAGAAGAGGAGAGAGAAGCGTGAGAGAAGTGTGATGGAGAGGGAAGAGAGAGAAGAGATAAAGAAAAGCGAGAGAGAGAGAGAGTGGAACGGAAAAGAAAAGAGACAGAATAGAAGAGATAGATAAAGGAGTGAGCACGAAATCAGAGATAAAGGCGAGAGAGAGCGAAAAGAAGGAGAAAATAGAAAGAAAGAAGAAAAAAGAACAGAAAAAAAGAATAGAGAAAGGATAGAGGGAAAGTGAGGTAGAGAGATGTTCATGTTTCAGTTCCTTAGTGAGGTAAAATTGATAAATACTACTTTTCAACCTCGACATGTTTGGCCTGCAATTGGCTCATCGAACTAACCAGAAGGTTGCATTTAAAAAGCGTACATTACAATTGTCATAACTGTGAAAGGTTAACGCATTGAGATAGACACCCTGGGTAGCTCATGACTCACATCTCGCACTGATCATTGGGCAGAAGTATTGTTTACCAAGTTTAGAGAGATTATAACAGGTTCCTGGTCGAATGTAAACATCGGTTTTGATCTGACAACAGACAAGACGACTTGGACATGATTCACAACGTTGTTTACGTCATGATTATAAGGTTTGTAACCCTACCTATTTGCATTCTGCACACCTGGCTACTGATGGATCAGTATTCGCGCGTCTCACTCTGGTTAGCTGGGGGCTGGTAGTAAATATATTGAAAGATGGCATTTCTTTTATACTATTGTAATTTTATTGATGACCCCGTACAAGACACAAGAACTGCTCAAAAGAGAGTCTTTTTGAATAAGGTTGCTGTAAGCGCGTAAAGGGTGGATATAAGAAATGCATATTATGAGAATATGACGGCTGACTTGAAGAGGTTAAGATCATAGTGACTGAGAAAGCATAATCTCGTGATTCTGTTCCACGGCGTAACAGTTGTAGGGAAGAAGTTGTCGGAGTGGAAGTTCCTCCGTACCATTGAAATACGAAGGGAATTAGGATGATTCGACACTGTGTCCGGGGGATAGCGGTTCTAGCTGCAAAGGCCTGAACTGGTGGGACTAAGGAATGTAGCTCGTTTGAACATTTGCCATAGATATAGCGATAGAGTACCGAGTGGTTAGGAACATTATATCTCAGGGAAATTGATTGTATAGTGGAAAATAATTCATCACCCACAAGGCCACGTAAACGTTTTTGAACCCTGTCAAGGCTAGACAGTGAGCTTTGGACAGGTTTAGTTCTGACGTGGCAGGAATGCTTTATTTTTGGTCTGAACCCTATTTTGTAAATATAGAACATATCAGGAAGAGTCTTGAATTATTTGGTTCGAAACAAGTAACCGACCATTTTCCGAGCATCTTTAGCGATGGGTTGTATATACAATTTCCATTTGTTGCCTGGAATGAGTTTTAATCCTAATATGCATTCGAGGCAAAGAGCCTCATTGGGAGTAAGACCGGTCAGCAGTTCTGGAATAGATTTAGGAGTCTTCTCGATGGTGATGAAACATTATTTAACCTTCCATTGTCATAGTCAAACTATAGGCTATATTAATCTCAGTGCATGGTTATAAAGCGAATATTTCTTGATATGACGATAAACTACATCCGGCAGCAAGGCCTCTGATCGGGAAATGGCGATTTTGAAGAGCGTGGAATTACCTCTTAATTGCTGTCATTCCCAGGTCCACCCTGATCCGCGGTGGTAGCACCTGTTACCCCCAAAATATACATTTTTCTATAAAAATACCAACAATGCATATTTATAGCAAAATGACCAGCAATAAATTTTCTGTAGTTGAAGGCATAAAATTGCGTTCATAATCGTTAGATTTCGGCATTAAATAACCTAGGTTGAAATGCCGCTAAATAAATTCAAACAACCAAATTATAAAGCGAACAAGACTTTCTTTTATCACAAACAGAATTGAAAACTTGAAATTGTTATATACAATTACTCAAGACTATTTTATTGGGTAGCAAATAAAAAATGGTATATTAGAGGACTTGCAGTAACAACTAAAATGGATAGCACATGTAACTAAAAGAGAAAAAAGGCATGAAGATGAGGACATTCGACACTATTTCAAAAAAATCTGAGGAAGGAGGCCCCCGTCCAAACTGAAAAGAAAGATAACATGCTTTTCTTGAAAAAATTGTTTTAATAGAAAGATTTTATAACACTACATTATTCGGACTATTGTCCTTATCTTTGTCGCCATATTCATCATAACATTTCGGCCGTTGTACGCTCCGGCCTTCGTCAGATGTCAGTTGTCAGTTATATCTCGTTAGTTAGGGAACTTCTCTACCTAGGTATCTGTCTATATTTCTGAGATGAGGTATTATGTATACTATTTACATTATTCGGACTATTGTCCTCGTCTTTGTCGCCATACATACGTTTCGGCCGTTGTACGCTCCGGCCTTCTTCAGGTGGTTGGAATGTCTAACTGAACCCTTTATTTTGCTTACTGGGGTAGACTGTTCTAGTTGCACGTGCCATGTTTAATGGATGTCAGTTATCTCCTGTTATTTCCCCTCTCCAAGTTCTCCTCTGCCTTAATCGGGTATTAAACTCACACTCTTTGAGTCTTGTCACTGGATCTAACCAACGCCTTTATCCACTGTGCCATGTGTCCTTGAGGACATCTGTGAATAACTGATAACTGACAACCACCCGAAGAAGGCCGGAGTGTACAACGACCGAAATATTGCCATAAATATGGCGAAAAAGATGAGGACAATAGTCCAAATAATGTAAATAGTGTACATACTACCTCATCTCAGAAATATAGAAATATACTGAAGAAGGCCGGAACGTACAACGGCCGAAACGTTGTGATAAATATGGCGACAAAGATGAGGACAATAGTCGGAATAATGTAAATAGTGTTCTAAAATCTTCCTATTAAAACAATTTTTTCAAGAAAAGCATGTTATCGTTCTTTTCAGTTTCGACGGGGGCTTTTTTCCTAAGATGTAAATAGTGTACATAATACCTCATATATATACTGAAGATTTTATAAGTTTAAACTGAAAGTAGTACAAACTCCTCAGTCAAAGCATGCTGAATGTTTTCGTATAAGAAAACGGCTTATATGACCATGACCGATGAGAACAGATACTCCACTTTGATCCCAACCCGATAAACAGAGAGTGAAGAAAAGCGTAACTTAGTAGCACTGGCTGTGCGATCAATAAATGTTTCCTTATAAAGAAACGACTAATGTTGCCATTACTAAATAGATGAGTCGACGTCCGTAAAACTGGATTTTGTGGAATGTGAAAGAAAATTTAATCGGAAATTATTGCTTGAGTGTGGATTTTTGCACAATTTGATCGAGCGGTCGATGAGTTTGTTGAACCCGGAGTGTTGTGGTAAAGAGCAAGAATAAGACGCAAAAGGAAAAAAAAATATCTATTAATAAAGAGTGACGTGACTCGTTACCATCAAGCATAGATTGAGTCATTTCTGAAGGAAAAAAAAATTCTCGTGGCAGAAAGAAATATTTAAATAGTGAACTAGGCCTTTTTTTCTACCTGAAATTTGTATCGGCTCTCAATGTATGCTGTTTTTCAAAGCGTAGCTTAGATGTGGCACAAGGCCGAAAATATGGAGTCGTAATTGTTCTAAACATTACATCACGTCGAGGTACCCATCAGATCTCAATGTATGTTCTGCGTTGAAAATCAGGTAGAAAAGGATTGTTAATAAACAGGAATAAATACAGGCGGTGGTGAAATAAAATATGGAGGCACGGTGGAGTAATGGATAGCATCTTGGATTGAGAAATCTGAGAGCCCTGTTCGAATTCCATTCGAGTTTTAATTACATCTAATTACTTGCTAATACCTTTAGCAAAGGTATGAATTCATCTCTTATATCCCCAGCTATGGGTAAAATTGCAGAATAGTGTATATTCTTGTGATCAAATGCTCTCACATGCTATTAATTTCTATGCTAGTCAAACCGAGGCCGTTGGTAGATGAAATTACAGACTGTGCCCTATAGTCTTGTGTGGCAACCAGTCTAGGAAAAGAAATGTGTATTCAAACCAAGTCGCACTATCCTAAAAGTGTGCTAGGTAACACTTCTGAATCGAAATTCCCACTGAAGCTCCGAATGAATACGACGTCTGCTCTACTTGGCCAGTTTCCGTTCGGATGTGGCAGTTTCGGTTGAGGGAGCCGGCTCAACAGACCGTGTGAACGCGGCAATAGGTAAACGTATCGGGGATAGAATAGGGCGATTACATAGACATTAAATGGTAATCTAATTAATACAGAAATGCAGGAAGAAAGGGATTGTCAGTGGTAGGGAATCAATTGGAGAATTACTAACAGGGTCATTATATTTTCTTTTTACAAATATTCACTCAAAAGAAGGCCAAGGAGCCAATCAAAGTAGAGGGTTATTGCGTAGAATTATATTAGCGGAGGAAAGGAACAAGTGTTCGGAGTATCGAGATGAAGTAAACTTTTCAAGGAACTAGAAGCATGGGATAAATCTCTATTCCTGTTTAAAAGAACGGAGAAGAGTGTGAACCGGACGACAGGCGAACCTATCAACTATTAAACATGTGTAAGTTTACTACGATTTCGGCAAATTAATTGGGCACAATTAAATATACAATAAAAAACTCATTCGAAATTATTTTTTTGAGAAGACTTGAAATAAAAAGTTTTCGCTATACCAATTTAAAATATCAAACTTACATTTAATTTTTTTTCAGAACTAAATTAAAATTAAAATATATTAAAATTCCCTACTCGAGTAAGGAATGGCTACATGATTCTTGTCAGAGACAAGATTTTCCTTTCGTTGCCTCTTCTATTAGAGTTCTCTATTTCAACAGACTTTTCATATTCATGAACATATCAAGATGATATTTGGTCAGGTGAGAACTGTCGTTATTTTCCGTAAATCCATCCTTTCTATGAAACGCTAAAAAGCCTGGAAAGCACGTGTCAAAAAAAAAAAAAAAAAAGAATATTCTTATGATCACCAGACACCAAAAACTTGGACTACGTTCCACTTGAATTGCATAAATCGACCTATTTTTAGTGTGTAAGGGATTTAACTTAAAAACCTCACGTAATTACACTGAACAGACCAGACCATTTTTCCATCATGCTGAAAACAACTGTCCTTGTTAAAAGTTAAGAATTGTTGAACTCTGTCAGTACTCAAAAAGAAGACCTGTCAGGTTTTTTTACAGTCGCCAGTATTCTGCAATCCGAATTATGTTATGGCTTTGAATAACCAACAAAGGGTTGATAAGCCGTAAAAAACAAAACAAACGAAAACAAAAAAACAAACAAATCCCATTGGTAAAACAGGTGGCAGTATTGTGGAACTTTAAAAACACCGTCTATAAAATGATCTCAAATGCTATTAATTTCTATGATAGGCAAACTGAAGACGTTGTTAGAGGCAAATACAGGCGCAGATCATTTTTTTTTCAATCACCTTATTGTGGAATATATCACATATATAACAAAGATTTTTTCCTATTGGCTTTTTATATAGATATGTGTGTGTGTGTGTGTATATATATATATATGTGTGTGTGTGTGTGTATATATATATATGTGTGTGTGTGTATGTATATATATATATATATAAAGAAATATAGTCTTAAGATGTAGGATAAAGTGCTCAATATCAGCGATAGAGCGTGTGTAAATATGAAAGTGAACATAGAAGTCAACACTAGAATGAAACAGACTGTAGCCTCTAAGTGTTGACTTCTATGTTCATATATATATATATATATATATATATATTATATTATATTATATATATATGTGTATGTATGTATGTATGTACTTGATAATTTAAAGCTAATTCAGTCACATAATCATATTTTGATGTGAAATATTTTCACCTTCGTGAAACTGAGATGGGAGTTTCGCCGTAGAAATGGCTAGAAATTATTTCGCAAACGGTGATTAGTAAAGCGACTTTCTATCTAAATCAGTTGCGTCTACACTTGTGTCAGATTTGGTATAGTTTGGGAAATACATATAATGGCGAAATCACGAGAGAATTTAACGTTTTTGGAAGATGCACGATTTGTCATCTTTTTTTTTCTTCTTCTGCAAAGGTGACGAAATCGATACCTGTGTTTCGAGATAGAAACAGAAATGACATAACAGAACGTAGACATCATTTCCACACTCAAACTAGTTTTATTTCAACTCAATTTGCTTTAAGGCTTCATGTTATTAACGTTATTCAGCGGACAATTTCAAAATAGAAAATAACGTATATGGTCGTAAGTTATTCGGACTAATGTCATTGTTTTTAACTCATTTAAGTCATCGAGGGATTTACGATCCTTCAATGACTTGAAGAAACCCTAAGAATTGTTCGAAGCTTCCAATAAGAAGCAACGGATATGGTAATTTTGTAAGCATAGACGTGGCACAAGGACGAAAAGCATTGGGCCCTCAGTAAGGATCGACCTCACTAGTCAGTCGTAATTGTTCTAGCGACAATCAGTTGCTAACCATTATGCCAAGTCGAGGTGGTAAAACATACAACGTGTACAGGAAAGATTCTGACCGTTTAGAACAAAGTGTAACATCTCAAAATAAAGGAATCTTGGAAAAGACTAAAGATTACAGCAACCAAAATTTCATCACTGAATAAAATAATAAAGATGAGAAAATTTATTGCAATTCAATTCAAAAAGATTTTTGGCCAGTGTTTCGATGTTTTATTTACATCATAATCAGAAAAAATTGTTATTTGTCCATGTTTTATTTCAACCAATTTCTTCATTCATTCTGGGCCATAAAAGCGTGTAAATATGTCAT
>CAHIKZ030001491.1:1350000-1395000 GCA_903632075.3 Acanthosepion pharaonis
TGTACGCATAAAGTGTAAAGCAATAACAGTTACTCGAGTTAAGAGATCTATTTTACCTGGAAAATTATTTTAATGGGATTTTATAAATTTAAAGCGACTGGCTACTCGGGAAATGGATGTTGAAAGTTTCCAGATAAGGAAACTACTACTACTAATATATATATATATATATATATATATATATATATATATAAAAGAGAGAGAGAGAGAATTTTAAATTCGAACATTTATTTTATACATAATATTAAAGTAAAAAAATAGAGAGGTAGATGAAATTTCACTAACTCTACAGATCTTCCAAACTGACTTTAATTTTGCCTTTTAAAATCTACCTTTCCTATCCATCTTGAAAGACGTTAACTAAAATTTGAATATTATTAACACAAAATATTTCTGAGACTTTCTTCTTTGATACATTGACTTTACGAATTACTAAATTGGCAGTTAGGTCTCATCATTTTACGATGTAAAATTTCTAGATGTGACCGTAGATTCTATGCTAACAGTTTCTTCTCTCGGACTTGTCGCTTGGGAAATGCTCTTTTAGTCACTGTCTTCCCAGTTCTTTCTTTAAATTCAAAAATTTAAATGCCATATCAATCGTTATCTTTTCTTAATTACTGTTCATAGACTGTTCTCTTTCCTTCATAATGTTTTTATTTTTCTGGCATACTTTCAAACTCATCTTCCTTGTATCTTAGTGGCTTTATTGCCTTGCTTGAAAAAAAAAACAACAAAAAAACGAATTTTGAAACAGAAAGCATACTCTACATAACTGAAAAAAAAAATGTAAATCGATGGCGTGTGAATTTGTAATAAAAATTCGTGCAAAATTAAGCGCACATTCGTACAAGCCAAACACAAATTCTTGGAATACATGCTTTTATCGTTAGACAATCAGGAATATCCATGGCATAGCATTCTAATAATATTTTCCTATCTTCCAACTAAATAGAGCGCCAAATATTTTCCTCTTAAATGCAAGGAAAGCGAAACTAACCCTGTTCTGAGTAAGACTTTCTCCTTTTGCTCTCTCCTTTTTCCCTTCAAAGTTTTCTCGTCTTCATTTTCCGGTGTAAAATCCTAAAGTTTGCCCCGCGTCTGGGCGGGAGACGAAGTAAAAAAAAAAAAAAACCCAAAAAAACAAACAAACAAAAAAACATGAACGAGCCAATGTCTCATAAAAACTCAAGATAATTAGAAAGGAATCGGGTTTCATGAAATTCATTACCGTTTGCTGAGAGACAAGAGTGAAAAAAAGGGGAGGAATGTCGTACAGTCACGCATGCGCACTGTAACACAAAGAAGCACACAGGTCGTCTGTGATTCTGTGTGCATTTTTCTCATTCTCTACAAATCCTTCTAATCCATTTTTTAGCTAACTTCTTAAAATTAGCGATGTCATTTCTTCTTTTACAACAGGGTTTTGTGTAAAGCTCAGGTGGCAATCGAATGGTGATCACTTTGCATTTCTAGAAAGCTTTTTTTGTCGCATCAAAGAAAGGTGCTTGGTGACATGAAAGTCTCGGTGAAAAAGAAAGAAAAAAATTACAATCAAGAGCAAATGTCAAAATGCCATTCACATTGGATATATGGAAATATATTAGGAAATATTCTAACTTCCAAACTGCTTTGGGAGGACGATCCATACTTTACTCGAAACAGCGATAAGAGTGAATCAGAAAAGTCTACATTCTCAGACATTATATTATAAATTTCAACCGACAATAAAACTTGTCAATGCTGAATGTTTCCCCGATAAGAAAATATTAATTTTACCATTAGATTTAATATAAAATTCAGTAAATAGCTATTTTCATCTTAGCCAAGCAACATTCTCATATAACTTTCAAACCCATTATATATAATATGCGTAAGACAAGCAAAATTATCCCGACCTTTTATGCATCATATTTAGTTCCTATGCCGAGGACGCTGCTACAAGCTACATTTGATAATGGAGCGTAAAGACTTGAGAAATTCTGCTTTCACTATAGTCTCACGCTCGTCGTAAAGTTATGAGGATGCGTGTGTTAAATTATAAGTTTCCTGTACTGACGCTCACCATTAACTTAGTAAACATATCGCGTATTCGCTGGAGGGGTGGGGAGATTATCCGATTAGATCTTGATACTTTGTCTTATTTAACACCACAACTGGGAACGGAAATAGTTCTAAGCTAAGTTAGGCAATAAAAGAAGATTGTGCCTCCCAAGACCTTTCTTTGAAAAAAAGAAAAAAAAAGTTTTCTGATCCATTAGGTAATATATATATATATATCTGTGTTGTGGTATTTCTACTACGTCATCAAAAGAGTCAACTACATAGGTGATTTGCACACTCCTATGTAACCGAATATTCTTGTGAGGCAGAAAAAGGCGACTATAAACGTTATTTTAGTGAGTACATGTATTTGAATAGATATCACTATATATTTACAGAGAGTGAACTGAACGTCTATCGGTCTAGATCATCGAAAAACGTATCTATCGCCTGGAACCGAAAATACATTCATTTTTCCTAATAAACTACCTTACAGCCAGACACACACATTATATATATATATATATATATATATATATTAGTGTGTTTGTGTGTGTGTATTAAGTGTTTAACTAATTTTACAATTACATTATTCGCATTTTTGCATGATTAGTGTAGGTATACTTTTGTATTGACAATTTTATTGTTGAATTAAAAAACAGAATTGCTTTTTAAATCATTAAAAAGAAAACCTAAAAATAATGGGAACAAGAAACAAAAGCAACCTTGTCTCCCCTATTTATTAATGAGATATCTCGTTGCTATGATAATACGAATTATTGTTTGCATATTGGTGACGACTAAAGTATCCTGTTATCATAACAACGGAATATCTTATTAGTAATGAGCAAAGGATCAAAGTTGCTTGTGGTCAGGCCAAGAGCTTTTCAACACATCCTCTTAAATTGTCAGGGTGTTTTACAGAAGAGATATATCTAGAGGCTCACTACATCATATATAATCGTCGCTGTCCATCCGAAAGGTAGCCGAATTCTTTTAAGGCACCCTGGCATGAGTGGATTTTTTTTTTTAAATGATGAGTGTGGGGTACCGCCGATCCATACATACCTACTTGATATACCCTCTGGAATCCAGCGGTAAGCTGGGGTCTAGCATAGTGAGACAAAACTTTGATACAAGTTAATGCTCTTTTCTAATTTTACAACACAGCTTTCTCCTAAACTGGATGCCACTCAAGGCTAAAGAATCCACCTTACCATGCTATTTAATCTAAAGATGGGTGAAGAAGACATGCATACATGACCTTCCATCAAAAACATTTGAGTCCGGCTCACAGATTATATTTTCCCGCCGAGAACCTTTATGCTACTTGTGTGTGTGCGCGTTTGTAAACACTAGGAGATGACGCATGGTTTGGTTATAGGTCACACAATTTAGGTTCCCACTAGAGACCCACCTTCCTAGTTTAGCGAAGTTTGCTATGGTAAGTGTCGATGTGGGGTACTGAAATAAGAAACGAATAAATAAAATACGTCTTTCTGTCGCCCCACCACCACGTCACTTTCTTGCGAATAGGATTTTATATTCAATTCTTCATTTTTTCTAAGAATGATTCATTTTCTGTATTCCTACCTCGACCAAATATTAGAGCGGGCAAAAAAAAAAAAAAAAAAAAACTGCGTCAACAACCTCACTAGTTTGTCTTTCTTTTTTTCTTTCTTTTTGTGAACACAATTATTACACGAAATTAACAAAACAATCACACACCAAAGAGTTTATTTTTTCTTTACAATAAATAATATTCGTTCAGTTTTACACATCAAAAGAAAATATGTCACGAACTGGTGAAATATTTGAATGTTACATTTCATTGGAGGAAAAACTCGAATTGTTAGAGATTGTGAAACAAAAAAAAGTGAATTCAGAAAACCTCTGATTTAACAGACTGGATGGAGTATTTGTTAAACCAAAAGTCCGTAAAATGAAAAATTTCAAGCCAGGAAGCCATTTTTAAAAAAATATACAAAATGAAAAACAAAACAAAAAATATTTAATTCAATATACAGTACGGTACGAAATAAAAATTTTAAGAAAAGAATATTTATTGACAATGTAGTTAAGAGATTCTTAAATCTTTTTTTCTTTCGGCGATGGCCACAAATCTTATCTAAAATCTTTCATAGGGACTCATTATCATAGAAAGGATTTATTTTAGGCGTTATTTCAAAACATTCGATATTTTTTGAAAATTTGGCCCAATCCGACCTCTGTTATGGCACACACGTTATACGAGAACATATTTCGCTTGACTGATTGCATTTAAGAAGTATTTAGCTATAAAGTTATTCAGTTTTCTCTGCAGTGAAAATCTGACATTGGAAATCTCCAGACTGTATTTTCGCAATTTAATAACCAGTTTTAATCAGATGAAAGATATTTGCAGCTTTCCAAAATCAACTTATTTTGTTCATTTTTTAAAAATAAATTTTAGTGCAATTGTTTTGAGTTGAATACACTGTGCCACGTGTCCTTGAGGACGTGACACAGTGGATAAAGGTGTTGGTTAGATCCAGTGACAGGACCCAAAGAGTGGGAGTTCAATACCTGGTTATGGCGGTGGAGAACTTGGCGAGTGAAATTAACATGAGATAATTGATAACTGACATCCATTAAACATGGCACGTGGAACTAGAACAGTCTGCCCCAGCGAGCGAAATAAAAGGTTCAGTTCGACATTCCCACCACCTGAAGAAGGCCGGTGCGTGCAACGGCCGAAAAGTTGTGATAAATATGTCAACAAAGATGAGGACAATCGTCTGAATAATATAAATAGTGTACATAATATTTCATCTCAGAAATATAGATAGATACTGAATACAGTTGCTTTTTATGCAAAATAGCGAAGAGTACTAAAACATTTTTATTCATCCATAGTTTATCTCAATTATTAATTTCGCTAAGTTTACAATTATTAATTGGATTCAAAGGTTTTCAGCGCCGGCTTTAAAGCAATGTTAGGGAAATCTTAGAAGCTTTTTCATTTTTTATTCTTTATGTACGGATACATTTTCAAATGATCGTTCTATTTCATCTTAATAATAATAATAAAAAATAAAGTATGTGTACTGATAAATTTAATCATTAGCAACACGCCCAAACCCACCCATAAATATCGGCTCACAATGTTCAACACGAGGTAACCCTCTTTTGCCATAATATACGACGACATCATCGCAAATAGCGTAAGAAGTCACGCAAACAATGAGACTTTGACCACAAACGGTGAGACTTTGTGAGCCAATATGTACAGGGTCGGTTTGAAAGTGTTGAATATTAAAGGGCTAACCCGTGATAAAAGTCAACGTACACACTATCATGAAAAAAGTGCAATGGTCTACTATCCTTTATTGGAAGGCAACACATTAAAGAACAATACTTTACAGAAATCACGAAGTAAATGTAATATTCTGTATAAATCTTATATTTTCTGATTTAAATTTTTTTTATATATTTGCAGTGCTCTTGTGGTAGGAGAGTGGTATGTGGTTAAATACTGGCTATCAAAAGATTAACTTCGATGCCATCAAGAAAGGTCATTTTTTAAAAAAATCCCACAACATCAAAATGATAGTCAAATGAGCAAATGTAACAAAACTGATATAACTTGACATTTTCATTATAAAGATTCTCGCGTAGAAACAGAAAATCATGCACATATTCACTGTTTATTTAAGGGTAGAGGAACTTTAATTGATCTCTTATTAAAGTGACAACAGTGACGGTAGGCGTTAAGAAAATGTCAGACGAAATTTATGTAAACTGTACGTTCTAAACGCTAATATAAGACTTAACGAATTCAATTTATTTAAGAAAAGCTTAATTCTACCAGCCAATTACTGGTCTCTTTAATCAAGACAATCCACGTAAGTGTTCGAAAAGAGTCTTGCTTGTTGCCAGTGAGAAAAATCAGGGTTTATATTTATATACTAGCAAAATACCCGTAAAAAATAACCTGTGTACTTGTAGAAGGGAACTTCTCTTACCTAGGTATTTGTCTATATTTCTGAGATGAGGTATTATGTATCCTATTTACATTATTCGGACTATTGTCCTCATCTTTGTCGCCATATTTATTACAACTTTTCGGCCGTTGTACGCTCTTCAGGTGGTTGGAATGTCTAATTGAACCCTTTATTTTGCTCACTGGGGTAGACTGTTCTAGTTGCACGTGCCAGGTTTAATGGATGTCAGTTATCTCCGGTTAATTCCCCTCTCCAAGTTCTCCACTGCCTTAACCGGGTATTGAACTCACACTCTTTGGGTCTTGTCACTGGATCTAACCAATGTCTTTATCCACTGTGCCATGTGTCCTTGAGTTCAATACCCGGTTAGGACCCAGGGTGATTTTGTGAATGTTTTCTTTCTTTAGAGTAAAGTCGTCATTGTTCCGGGGAATTCTTTCAGTTTTGTTCAGAGTTAACTTCTAGCTATCGTGTCCGTTTAAGAAAGAGGGACAGAGAAAAACAGAGATAAACGGACCCAATGCAGCGATATCAGCTGTCAGTTAATATCTTGTTAAGGAACCACCTGCAACGCGTCACGGAAATCGCTTTGAGAATTATCTGTCTTGGCAAAGATGGTCAGTTAAATGGAGTGGACTTCCTAAGAAGCAGGTTAAATGATCCTGACAAAGTAGGTCACTGAGAAGCTAGAATCTCTTCTTGGTGAATTATTTTATAGATAGAGCTGACAAGACAAAGAACTCTACCTTCTATAAAACAGTGGTCACTAGCAGCTGAAGACAGAAAGTTTCCAGAGAGGGACAAGGGACCACCGGGACATGAATAGGAAGACACGCCCATTAGACTGTTCGCCTCCGCTTCATCCTTGCCTCGCTCGTCTACCGCAGAAGGTTACAACCAAATAAAATTTGCTTACTGCTACAATCGCCTCACGCTTTTATTTCCTGGGTAAAGATCTGGTCAAAGAGTTATTTTTTTAGCCACAAGCGTTTGATTGGAAGAAGCTGCACCCTGAGAACGAACCTGTTGTCCGATCTGAACTGCAACCCTGCAGGGCAGAATTATAATTTTATTTAGCGAACCTGTTGTCTGATCTGAACTGCAACCCTGCAACGTTGAATTACTATTTTATTTAGCACTACGTGGCATGACGAATCTTAGCTGTGAAGGTCCTAACTGATGGAACTAATGACTGTAGATTATGAGTACATTCAGCATGGAAATAACCAGAGATTCGCCAGAGGCTGGCAACATTGCATCTGTGGGAAAGGTTTATACATTGGAAAATAATTATTTCCCTATCCTAAAGTCCGCGTAGACGACTTTGAATTCTATCAAAAAGTGATGACTAGGAAGGTCCAGCCAGTCTGGTAGAGTTACATTTTTTTGCGGCTCTGAAACTAGAATGGATGTAGAGACCACTTTGCAACCAGTGACAACAGATTCAAGGATCTAAGTCAAAATGTAGGCTGTAAATGGATTCTGGCAAGCACAACGCACCCATATAAATATAGGTTCGGCCGCTGCATAGCCATCAAGAATATTTTAAAATTTGATGAATTTCAGGAGAGTTGTGAGGCCATATGAAATCACATATTCTAAAGTCAACATTAGCTACTTCAACCCATTGACTTATGATTCTATCGCCTTACAGAAAAAAAAAAAAAATTCATACATTAAAAAAAAAAATTGCTTCAGTGGTTATCTGGGATTAGGAGCCCTAAAGCTTAAGGCACATTAATTTCATGGTAGATGCACCACCAGATACGGTAGTAGCAATATGAAACTAACTTTTAGCATAAATTGATAGAGACGTGGGACTCATTTTAAAACACGCCATTGCACTATATTCCGCTCGAATGGACATGTGGATAATCTATTTTCCGTAGAAGCCTTTCTTTTTGTTACTGATCGAGTATAATGATTTCCTTTGTTTTGATTAATCAAAAATTAGGTAAAAAAATCTTTATCCACCTGGTTAATATAACCTAGTTTCAATTAAAATTATTGATATCTTCCTGTCTTTAACATGTTTTACGTACCTGGTGCATAGTTTTTGTTCATAAAAATTCAATATTTTAATGTCAGCAAATTAAATAAATAAACAAAAACAAAATAAATATAGAAAAAAAAAATCTTGTTTTCGTTCTCTTTTTTGCTACATAGCCGCATATGCCTCGATTTTTCCCCCAAGTAGGTTCTTTCCTTATTGAAGTCAAAAGTTTAAAATCGATCTTCAACTAGGCTCGGAGAATATCCTTAATTATTGGAAAAAAAATCCAGTTCAATAATTTTCATTTAGAGTAGGTTACATTAGAGCAATCTAGAATCTTTATATATGCCATGTTCCTTCAAGGATGTTGGTGATCATGATTCTTCCATTCTTTCTTTTATTTCTCTCGGCAATACCTGCGACCCTTTGTCTTTATAGCACTTGCTCTTTCATGCATTTTCTCAAAATCCATTGCTGGAGATGCTAGAAAAAGGGTCGGTTCTATCTACTGTTCCAGTAATTTAGTCTTTCTGCTATTTTGTACCTTTACAAGAAACAAATCAGGCCGGAAATGAAGTACTGTAGCCATATATGACAAGCAGCTGCCCCAGTCTCAACTTTCTAGAGTTGAATTTGAGTCCAAAAGCGTCTCCGCGCCCTTGTAGGTGAGAAATAATTTTCCAGCCTACAGCTCATATTCCACACAAACTCTATCGCTATTTCCATGAAAAGTGCTCAAACGAACTACGTTCCTTAGTTCCATCAGTTTTAACCTTCAGAGCCATGCCACGTACATTGTAGCGAACCGCCTTTATTCCATTTGTATTCTGTTGGTGAGATGTAAGTTCCACTCGAACAGCTGCTTCGTGGAATCAGAATCAGATATGAGGTGTGTGAAAAAAAATTACCAGCATGCTTCTATGTAAAAGACAATGAATACACAATTGAAAAACTTTTTTTTCTTACTCCGTAGGAAACTTTTAGCACACACCGAATATTTACAATGGTTACGGAGCATTGAGTGGGGATGTAAATATTTACACAGGTAAGTTTTGTCTAGCCCCTGATCACAGAAATAGAACGCTGACTGAGGAGTTAACACACTGTGGCAAAGTTTCGCTTTAATACATACAATTCAGTAACCGTAACTTAAAATCACTCATAAAACAGTTTTCATTTCCAATCATGGCAGTTTATTTTTTACTATAGATTTGCTTTTCTTGTATTATATGTTTACATGGCCCAACACCCCCCAAAGATATATGAAAGAGAGAGAGAGAGAGAGAGAGAGAGAGAGAGAGAGATATGGTAGTTTATATTAAGTACACAGACACTGAAACTATTCAGCATTGGTTGCCTCGGCGTAATGTAATGGTTAATGAGTTAGTCTGGTAGACCATTTTTACTCCGTCGTGAGATCGATTCTCACTGAGTACCTGTACTTGTGGCTCTGTGCCAAAAGTAAAACATTTAAAAGATTTTATTATTTTTCTTCACTTTGGAACACCAAATGCCATTCTCACTCCCCTTAGATTGACCAGGTCTTCAGGTGTGTAGTCGGACTCATCACACTTGGTGGCCAAGTGCGGGTTGTTAATGCTATTTAACCCATAGATAGAGGTTTTCAGACTCACTTCAGAGTTGTTTTCTAGACTGGTTACCAATCAAGGCTATAGGATCCAGTCTGTCCTTCTATTTACCCATAATTGGCGGGAAAGAAATACAATCACAGAGGAGAGACTGTTTTGTCGTCTTAATGAGTGTGTGTGTGTGTGTGTTTGCATGTACGTTTGGATACTAGCAGGTATTTTTTGTGTACACATTAAAACCATAAGGCACATGGCTGCCTGAAAAATGAAAAAAAAAACATAACTCATTTTCAAAAATTTCTGATGAAGCATAAATAAAAGCGAAACATGTTAAATCTATAAACCTCTCCTATTTCTCCGTATCCTAACATACAAACACAAATTATATAATTACTTAAAAAAAAAAAAAAAGAATGATTCCTTCGCTACATAAGAGTTCTCATGTTTCAAAAACGAGAGCCCAAAACCTCAATATAATTATTAAAATTAAATTGAATTAAAGTATCAGGCCCTGTTTCATCCTCAAGCGAAAATTTAGGATGAAACAGGGCCTGATACTTTAATTCAATTTAATTTTAATAATTATATTGAGGTTTTCGGCTCGTGTTTTTGAGACATGAGAACTCTTATGTAGCGAAGTAACCATATTTTTTAAAAATAATTATAATTTAAGCTCTACTTTTGTATGGAGCACTGTTTTTTTAAAAATAAAAACAAAAATACTAAAGAACTCCGGATTATTTACCTAACGTGTTCTTTCCTATTTTTCTATATATTTGCACACACACATATATATATATATATATATATATATATATATATATATACGTGTGTGTGTGTGTGTGTATTTTGGAAGGACCTAGATGCTAATTTACCATGGTTGATTTAGTAATGAGCGTATCTTCGAGACATTTTCGTCTTAGTAAATTGCTTACTCTTTTAATTAAAGAAATTATGGTTCGACTAATGCATTAATTGTATTGTTTTGTAAATGATCTCTTAAACTATCCAGACTTTATGGTCTGCCTAAAACGCATAAAGTAGGCATTCAATGCCACCCGTCATAACAGAAATTGGTACCACTCCCTATAGACTGGCGAAAGCCATATAAAAAAAAAAAACAAAAAAAAACGCAATCGGTCCCATACACACACACATTTTATATAATGTGGCCATTTGGTGAAATAGAGACACAGATCTAAAATTAGCTGAAGACAATCAAAAACTAATGGGTAAAGATTGAATTTATCAGATAAAGTAAAATTTATCGCTTACGTTCATGACAAATAAATAATAATAATAAAAACAGCTCAAGGCTATCTTATCTCTAATTACATTTATTGAAGGAGTGTCAGGATCACTCCTTGATGCCTGGAACATCCCATAAAGGAGAGTAAGCGATTTTAGTTACTCATTCAAATTTACGTGTCAAAATCTCACTTTAGGCGCCGCCTTGTGCCATATTCTGTTCCAATGGTGGTGTGGGGAAATAAATACCTTTATACACATTTTATTCTATTTCCTCTCCCCTATATATATATATATATATATATATATATATATATATATATATATATTTGTGTGTGAGAGGAAATTCGATTTTTTAATGTATTAAATAGTAAAAAAAAAAAAAAAAATACTATTTTTGGTATCTCTCAAAATGGCTATACACACAAGCACATGGATTCTTAATTTTTTCCGTTTATTTATTTATATTTTTTTTTTTTAAAGAAAATCAAATAATCCGTGGGAATTTGTGCTGAGTGAATACTTCTTTTGGAATTACAAAGCGGTTTAAAATAAATTTATTCCATGCATCCTGAGCGGTGAACACCGAGATATGAATAAATATAGCATTTTTAATTAGGCTGCATTTATTGCAACCGTAAACTGAAAATTACTGTTCGCAGTAATATACCGAACATTTTTTTATGATTTACGTGGAAGTTACAAAAGAATCTATTATAAATTTAGATGAGAGGAACGGTATCGATTTCACGCGAGAAATTAAACTCTCTGTCTATTTTCAAGACAGCAAGCGGAAAATCGAGACCACAAGGTCTGCAGCAACCCTAGTAAAATAGAACACTTCGTCCGATAAAAAGAAGATATAATAAATAAAAGTCAAAGTTTACGAAGGTTGTAGCCACTGAGAACGGCAAAGCGTATCCAAATGTAGTATTTGTTGTTTTTTTATTTTTTATTTTATTTTATCCAAGCCGAGGAACTAAGGCGAGGGAGAAGAGAAGAGATTTCGTCTTGGAGTTTTCAGAAAATAAAAGCCGCTTAAAATGTCTACAGTGACCTTGACAAAACTATTTAAAAATTCTTCATCCTAACATTTTTAAAAGTCAAAGCTGCTTAGATATCGACTATGCCACAACATATTTGAAAACTAAGCTAATAAAAATAGGAAGATTGTGCTGCGGCAGTTTGAAAGTGGGGATAGGCTTGACTATATTGGGGCTCAAACATCGATCACTGATACCAGTGGAAGAGTGATTGATTGTGTTTTTTTTACGGCTTAACAACACTTTGTGGGATTTTTTAAAAGCGAAGCAGATTGTAGGAGGGTTTCTTACAGTACACGTTGTTCCCAAGTGCTCCCGATGTAAAAACTGACCGGGATCGACATCGCTTAATTTCGATGGTCGAACAAAAACCGGTGCTTTGACCTCAGAAGCTAATTTGCTTAGCACAACTTGAAGCTAAAATCGAAAATAAGATTGTCTTCCATCTATCTCCCCTGTAGGTAGGGTCAGTTGAGAAAGATGCACATTTTTAACCTAGTCTCCGTTATCTAGAATTGGTCACAAGAAAGGTTCCACAATTGATGGATAAAGCATTAAGCTCAATCAACTGTACTTAGGGCGGCAAAAGAGAAAAGGAACCATAAGTTTTTTCTTTTTCTGAAGGCCTCGGACTTATTGTTTTTGACGGTTTAATAACCTTTTGAAGGTTATTTAAAACCAGAAAATATTTTACATCAGGAGAATCTTTTGCGGAGGATAATGATTTAGTGATACAAGTCCTATTAATTAACCCATGACTGAAGGAAAAAAGAGGTAGATTTATACCTTTCTCCAAAGGTATTTGCACGTAAGTGAAAATCACAAACCCGACTGGAACTGGAAATCAGTTCCCCAATTTCGAGTCGTTATCCATTACACTACCCGCATATCCAAGCTTACAGCACCTGGTATTCCCAAGCGGCCATCCATCTCGGTACTAATCTTTATGTTGCTTAACTTCGATGTTTGTATGAGAACCGGTGTTTCAACATGATATGGCCGTAAGCCGCTATGATTTAGATTGATCACATTGTATGAGAGAAAATATTAATAAACTAGTATAAAAACTCCAAAATTTTTAAAAAAATCAATTCACCCCAAGCAAGGCGATAATGCCATTAAGACACAAGGGATTACTGAGAGTGGAAAAGGAACGAAAAGACTTTAGAAGGAATCGGAATCCAAATAAAAAAAACAACAATAAGGGATAAACCTTTTTACTTCTGTTTAAAAGACTGGGGAGGACGATAGGCGAACCTATCTAGATTTGTTTAAAAAAAAAAAAAAAAAAAAAATGATTTTGTTCATTTTCATAATTTTTTTAATGCCATGTTCTTTCGAGATGTAGACGGTCATGGCCCTCCAGAAATCTTTTTTTTTTTTAAGAATCTAAAACAATGATTTAATTTTTAAGGACACGGTACCTAATGAAAAATGTTTTCTCTATATGCTTCCAAGAAAGTTTAAGAACGTCCAAAGATTATCTCGCCGGCCTCACAGAAACTACGTTCTGGTCCTTATAGCCTCAACCAAATGCCTGTTTTAGCGACTGGTTTTATGTGAATGTATTGTGACGGTTATCGGCGAGGAAAACGAAATCAGCAAAACGAATTTCGCATGAAGGATCTTGAGAAATACATGAATCCATCTATTCTTTATGCTATGGACTAAACAGTCGAGGAGACTGGGCTCTGTAGCTATGTGTAGCAACCAGTCTAAGACAAGAAAAATTACTAATTCCAAACCATGAAGAAGGCAATGAAAACTATTCCATTATCTTTTCCAAGAATGTAGGGAATTTAATAGATAAAGAAAAGGGATCTCTAGGAAGCCTTTAAAATATAATGCAAATGATCTTTTCCTGGTAGTCCAGCCTTCACTATTTCTTGGAGCATCAACCAAATACCTATTTTTACGACTGTTATTTTAAGGATTACAAGAAGTAACTTGGTAGTTTCTCATGAATTAAAGTATTTTATATTTACAACAAAGGGTCAGATATTTAGTACATAAGAATATATTCTGCTACTAAACTAAAACCAATAACTCTAGACCTAGTTTTTTTTTATCAAGAAAGAGCAGAGGCGTGGTGTGTGTGTGGGGCAATATTGTTGGGTCATCCTCATGAAATCGGTTTGTGCTAATCACCTCCCAGGACCTCATTCAGTTCTACTAGGGCAATTCAATCTGAAAATACTTTATATAAATATATTTAGCAACATCAAGGACGTACTTCAAACAAAATGATGGGGAGAATGTACCTGTACCAGACAACAAAATGTAACTAGGACGATTTACTGTTTGTATTTACTTTTGACAACTGCAGGCAGCCCGTCTCCTCTTGAATATTTCTTGTTAGAATAATGCGACAATATTTCGCTCCAATCTTTCTGGGTACTCTTAGCAGAAACCCAGCCGTATTTCAAAAGCTAAACAAAGTATTGTGAAACAATAAAGTTTCCTTAGAAAAGAAGAAAAAAATATTGAACGCCTACATTACAGGGAATGCCGTATAGTTTCCTCACAGATGAAGAGGAAACATGAAGCAACAGAAATGTAGTTCTACAGAAGGATGCTGAGAAATACAACGGACTGAACATGTTAACTAACAAGGAGGATGTTTCAAGGAAAACAGAAACAAAAAAAAGGACTTTTACTAAGAATCAGAAAGTAACAGTTGATTTCTGGGATACATAGGGAAAGAGGGCTTGGAGACTAATACTCACAGGGCATATTGAAGGCACGAGAGGCGTAAGGAAACAAATGAACAAAATACCTAACGAGCTTGTGGAAATAGAGAGAAACGGAGTTGGAGGCAGAATAAAAAGAGAAACGTCTACGAAGGACAGAAAGTCGTGGAGAGCCATGATATCTCACGTCTTGAAGGGACTCGGCAGATAAACGTTTTAATCAGTTAATTCTTCTGCGCTTGTTGTAGAGTTATGGAAAGGAAAGTTAATTTTAAAGGTTCGGCGTCGATGTTTGTCTTTTTGAAACATGTGCTTACGACACATGGTAAATAGATCATTGGTCATTTTAAGCAGTTCGAGAGAAAAAAATACTGATGGGAAAGGCATGAGAGAAATGAAGAAATATTTCTGTGGTCGGAATAATATAAGTATTTATGAGTCACGAAAGAAAAAAAGTCGTACGTGACTAGACCTTTTGATAACCAAGTCATATTGATTTCGCGTCCCTTCAGGATATGGGCGATTATGGCTCTTAACAACTTCCTATAGATATCTACATCCTTGTATTTGATTGTATGTACATCCTAGAATTCACTTTGCTTGGCTCAACACAATAGCAAGAAGTAGGTGATAATCTGTTTTATGTTGTGGTAATCCCCATGGGGTTAGAATCAGTGAGTCTGTCTGGGTGGTCATTTCTCCAGAGTAGAAAGTTCATTACTGGTTTGTGGCCTTATACCAGACTATGTTTAGCTGAGTAAATGATAACAATTTTAACAAGGTGAGATATCTTTCCATGTGGAGAATGTAAAAAAAGTAAATTTATTGATTTGCAGAGATCCAAATTTAGTAAAGTTATAAAACTAAAAAAAAAAAAAAAATTCTGCACCTGACCAAGCTTTGAAAATTCTTCTGCAGATGTACACGGAGACGAATCATTCCCATTCCCTGTTTATTCCATTTGTAAGGATGAAGTTCCTTTTGAACAGATTCTTCCCAAGAAGCGCTACTTTATGAAAAACTCCCGAGAGGATGCTTCCCCGATCATTACAATCTGAACCTCTTCAAGTGTAGGATCAACCGTTATCTATCCTACATATCCTCATAATCCGCACTTTTTAATCCCCTCCTCTTACATTCATACAAAAACTTCATTCAGTACCACTTGAGGGACACTTGTGGCTTGTATTAGGTGAATAATTAATAAAATGAAATGTAAAAAAGCTTATTACAATAATAATCCTCATATATAAAACTTCCAGAGTACCAAGCGTAAATCCGGGGGTGGGAGGGATTTTCAAAGACTTTCTACTCAAGTAAACCATAGCCCGAAAAAAAATTTAATACTTATAATCTTTGTAAATGACAATGCAAGTAATGACAATTAATAAAAAATATATTCTATTTGTCAATTAATATATTAGGCACATGTAAAAATTTCCTGATGTGTATTCAGTGTCTAGATTTTGATTCTTATATAAATTTATTTGATTAAATTTGTATAGATTACTCTTGTCAATTCTTGTGTTAAAAAACGCTGAATGAATTGAAATCAATCCGACACTTCCAGGAAACTCCCAAACTTATTCCGAAGCTGTTGATAACTGAGCAGTTTCTAAATTGTTCCCTTTGTAACCCGTTCAGATCAAAGTTTTGCATATTTTCTCTATGAATTTCTGGGATAAGGAGTTATTTCCATTCGGAATAATATTCTCATTTTTGTTGTTTTTATTACAGAGTTTCCGTTAAAAAAAAGAAGAATGGACTCCCTTAGAACTTCCCTGGATGCTACCCGGCCAACGAGAACTTGGGGAAAAGCGGGGGTGGGGTACAAATAAAAAGGTTGTGATAACAACAAAGATTAAGATATTAGTTCAATGTAAATAATTAGATAGACAGACAGACACACTGATAGACAGACATGAATAAACTCAGTTTCTGTTTGAAATTTTGGGATGAGGAGTTATCATTATTTACATTCAGAATAATGTCCTCCTATTCATTGTTATTACTACAATTTTTCGATATTGTGCCTTTCTGTCTTTTCTATAAACTGAACACTTTATTTAACCAATGAGGGATGATTGTTTCGTTTCGCTGTCCAGGTCGACGGATATCTAGTTCTTTTTAGTACTGCTCTGTTTCCACTGAATAAATCTGTTATACTCGCCCTCGGGACTGAGCTCACAATTCCTAAGCTAGCAAATTCATGAAACAGCGCTTTAAGCTACAAAGCTTGCATATGGGAAATGTTCGGACGAACTACATTGCCTAGTTCCGCCGGCTCAGGCATTTACAGTGAAAATCCACCATGCCATATGGATAGGAGTGAACAATCCTCTTTTTCTTCCATTGATAAAAAGGAAGTTCCATTTGAACAAATTTATCCCCCCCCACAACAGCCGCTACTTTATAAAACAGTCTCCCGAGAGAATGCTTCCCTGAATATTACAACCATAACATTTTCAAGTCAAATGCCAAACGTTACCGATCGTACATATCCTCATAATCTGCATTTTATCTACCCCTTTACGTCTACACAATTATATTCAGCAAATTTATACCTTGAATTGGACCTTGTATTATGTGACCTTCCCTACTAACAAAAAACAAACACATTTCACATAGATACTATATTGATTTTAGGAATAAATGCCGATCCATCTTTAAATAACCCTATTATTTTTGACGGGTACTATGTTTGTAATGTATATAAGTGTTACTAATATCAAAACCGTCTTTGGAATGTGGGATTACCCGGCTACATTTGGGAAAGGGGTAATCGAATTTACTATCGGCTTTCTAGAATTCACAATTATTGATATCTTACCGCGTTTACCTGGCGCAAAGATGTTTTTTCTTGAAAATTCGATATTTTAATGGTAGTGAAAAGTAAATAGAAAAAAAAATCTTGTTTTTGTTATTGTTAATAAACCGCCATTTTTGCCGCATAACCGCACATGCTTCGATTTTTTTCCTCCCGGTTCGTTCTGTTCTTTTGAAATTAAAAGTTTCAAATCGATCTTTAACTAGTTTAGAAAAGATCCTTGTACATTGTTTAAATTATGTATAATTCAATAATTTTAATTTAAAGTTGGTTACATTAGTCGCTTGAGTAAATCAGGATCTTTTTTGGATGTGCCATGTCCTTCAGGACGTAAGTAAATCATAGTTCACCATGGAAAAATAGAGCGGCTAATCGTGATGTACTGGTTAAGCAAGGTAGATCCCTTACTAGGCTTCTCAGTCTTGAATCATTGTGTCAGACACAACTTAGTAAATAGTATATATTACGCTTGATACAGGGGTGAAATCGTTGCAATTTCTTATCGTTGTCAAAGGTCGGTATTAGAGACCAGATTGAAATTCTTTTGACAGGAAATCCTCCACTACTGATGTGACATAAGTTTGGTTCCCAAATCTAGATAAACTTAGTAAATCGAAAAAAGATCTGACAAAAATTTATCAAGTATTTTTTTTTCTTTTTGCATATTTTTATTGTAAAAGCACATCAGAAATCTGTCTTATTAATTATACTCTATGGGGAGAGAAATATATATTGTTTGGGCCAGTAATCTATGGTATCGCTATACTATGTGAGAGCATTTAAATAATCCCTAGGAAAACTTGGAAAAAGCAACGACTCTTCAGTGTCATGCTAGAATTTTAATCATATTTCTAAAGGTAATTTATTTGTCGGCGTCTATAATGTCTTTAAGTAATATGGTGTTATTATTAGTTGGTAGGTAAAAAATTGTCTTAAAGTCACTGATATTTTACTGTAGGGTTGACAAGGAGAGGCTTAAAAGCCTAACTACTGCAGGGTAGGGGAGTCAAATCAACATTACTCTCGAACCTTAGAGAGCCGTCTTCTCAGGCATTACCTCTCCATCTTATTATCCGATGTCTAAAGTCCCCCCACCCCCTAATAGAGGAAGTGTCGAGAGGGTTCAAGCAATTTTTGTACGGCTATCGCTTTAAACTTCGAACTTGTGTGATATTCTATACCAGTAGGAGCCGGGATAGATGTTCTACACTACACCAGTATGAGGCCTGAAGACTAACTTCGGTGATGGCTCGACACATTCACAGCTGGTTATGAAATAAGAGTTCAGGGTTTAAGGTAAGGCGGTGATAGAAATGTAAACCAGAGACTGAAACTACAAGATTACACGGGTTAATATTTGCAATAGTTTACGTTGTTTTAAGAGAAGACTAACAGTGGAAATTATTTTATAGACATTTTTATTTAATTTCTAGGAATTAATCAATTCTTCATTTACAAACAACAAAAAACTGATAAAAATGAGTTGAGAAAGCTGGCCCTCTACCTGCTCTTTAATAATAAAAAGAAAAAGAAAACATAATTAGTTTGTTTTTCGCCTTACCGTAGGGACCATCCTTCCGCCTTCCATTCCGGGTAAAGGAACAGGTGTCATGCGGTACATCTGGGTAGAAGTCATCCTGCCTGCCATAATATTCCACGACTAAGTAAACAGACAGACCAAGAGATAGCTTATTGCACTTTGAAAATAGATTATTTGCAGATTGTCCGAGAAATGTGTTTGTATAACTTGTAATGACCACGGCTGGGTTTCTTTCGTCGAGCTGAAGTTAAGTTGCTAGCAGCAGGTAAAAATTGATAATAGTCAGTTAGAATAAGGATATTGCTAAGTACTTATGTTTCGGTATAATTGCATGTTTTGAAGATAAATAGATTCTTTTTTAGGCTTTGGAATTTTAAAACAATTTGCTTATTAACTTTTAAATTTAGTTAAAATTAGCCGGGTCGTTAAAAAAGATAGCCCCCCCACCTGTGTACAACATACATAAGTCAGGTGGTTATAAAAATTGTTTGTTGTTATTTCAACTTTTCTCTATAATCGTTACATCCGTTAACAATTTCGCTGGCTCTTACTGTAGCAGGAGTAGTAATAATCCCGATGCTGGACAGCTTTCTTGTCGATCTGTGTTTAGGGTTCGAACTGCAGAATAACGTTTTCTCGGCTGCGTTAAAGCCGTGCGAATGTATAGCTTAACTAGAAAATGGAACGTTAAATATTAAAAAGAAAAAAAATTCGTAAAGTTTAACGGTAGAGAGTCTTTGATATCTGTCGTCTTCAAAGCGGTAATAAAAGAGATGTAAAATTAGGAACTTTTTAAAATTTGTGATATCCCAGATAAAACTGATTGTTTGAAAGGCGCTTTAGGTCGAATAAAAAAAAAGTTATATATATATATAATCAATCCATTTTGTGGGGAACACGAGCCTATTTCGAGATAATAAAATTTTAGTTGTATGCCGTGTGTTAGCGAATAACTAAGTCGACTCAGTCTCTCTTGGTTTGCGGCTAAACAGAGAGAGAAAAGAGAAAATCGAGTAAATCTGGAAGCGAACGAGGCTGGACACCGAGTTATACAAGGTCCGTTCGTCACTTTGTAAACATGCGTACGTGTACAAAGTGTGTGTAAAGTTTATTAGAAAAGGCCGACAAAGAGGAAAACCAAAAAAAAAAAAAAAAAAATCACGTGATGGTTTCTTTCGAATCTCGCATGCCGACGGAGGTGGGTGTGTAGATAAGAAGTAAAATATCTGAGTGTGTACACAGTATATAAACGCGAGCGAATGACATTCAAAGGCATAAACAAAACACACACACGTTAGAAAGAATGTCGAATGAAAGGCAAGGTAATCATTATCGGTCAAGATGTTAAGCAACTGTCGTTTGTAACCTAATGAAAGCGTGATTACAATTTGAATTAAAAAAGGGTTTGAAAATAATATAGTTTCTGAAAACAGCAACAACTCCTCTCATAGTGACTGCGTTTAGAGATAATCGAAAGTACATAATAAGAGGAAAATAAAACAGACAAAAACTTTCAGAAACTGACGAGAGAGCAAGAATGTTGGGGTTTTTTGTCACTTGATCGCCAATTGGCCAGAAAAAAAAATATGTGTGTGAAAATAAAGCGCATACAAGTGATAAGAAGATGTGCATAAAACCAGTTGGAATAGTGGGGTCTGTGAAGATTTTAATTCCCTTGTTTCTCAGAGATAACTACCATTCGGCTTAAATAATGCGGAGTGTACTAAATAAAGACTGATATGAAGCCATTCAGACCACCTCACTGTTGAAGCCGGCGAAAACATCAGGAAAATGCTGGAAATTTGAAAAATATATGATCAGTTAATCTCAAAAGGAAACTCAACAATTTAATAATAGTAGTAGTAATAATAATAATAATAATAATCGTGTCAGTGATTATTGGAATGCTAAAAACGGCCCACAGGAGCCGAAGAACTAGGTTGGAAAAAGAGAAAATCAAGGTAGGGACCATACATTTGACAGCATGGCTAAACACTGCGAAAAGAGTGTCTGAACATTGAGGAGGTTTGCTGTCACTTGATCTTCATTGAACGATACCAACTACTACTGATGTGAAAAACTATGTACAAAATAATAATAATAATAATAATAATAATAAAATACCGAGGAGAGTGCTGGAATAGTGAGACGACTTGCTGACACTTAACCTCCGGTAGAAGCTATCAGTCGTTACTTGATGAGTTGGCGGTAGTATTAATAATATTAATAACATGAATAAATGATTTCTGAAAGAGATTTACTGTCACTTGACTCGCAGTGAAAACCACTAAAAAAACACAACAATGCCAGTAGTAGTAATAGTAATAGTTTAATTTTTGTATATGTATTGCTAAAGTGTTGCTTGGAAAAATTAGAAATATGGAAAAGAATTGGAACTATTTAGAAAACTGACAGCATTTAAAGTAATAACAATCCTAAGGAGAGTGCTGGGGGTGGCGGCTGGGTAGGCTTGCTGTCACTGGATACGTTTGGAATTATGATTCTTATTAGAATTAGTGCAAAACGAATCGACTCAGTCAATTATCCATTTTTTGAGCTAAATGCTTTTGTCAATAAAAGACAATAATAAAAAGCAATAATAATAATAGCAACAACAAAAACAGTAACAACAAGATTAGGGTCGTTAGAAATTCGTTGCTGGCGTTTGCATAGATACTGGGGAGGGTGCTGAAGAGTTGAGAAGCCTTGCCGTAACTCAATCTTCAGCAACGACCCCCAGACAAACTGGTATTAACAAGCAAGGCATTAATAATAATAATAATGATAATAATGATAACAATAAAACGCTCAATAATATGCTTAATAACTTTCGGAAGAGTATCATAAAAACCCTACAACAGAAGCACACATAAAAACAAACACCTTTGGCTTCAGGTAAAAGAATTGGTAATGGATTCTATCAAAGAGTAAATTCGCAAAACTAATAACAATAATATTTGGGACGGTCTTGATGACCCTTGCTAAAACACAGGAAAAATATTGAGGAGACTTTCCCCTTCCACTTTATCCCTCGTCAGAGCCACTAGAAAACCCAGTGTTAAAACTGGATATTATTATATTATATAATATTATAGATTAAATATATATATATATATATATATATGCGAATCTGTATATAAATAAAATAAGGGGAAATACGCGTGAAGAAAAAAAAAATGAAGAAAAGAGAGAGAAATTAGTGTCGGCGCGAATCTATTGTTTTTTTTTTTCGTTAATGTCGTATGACCTCTTCGGCCAAACTGTAGGGTTCCCTGTTCGAATCACGGTCGCGTCGGTCGGACTTTCCGCGAGTTGACACCTCGCGTCAGTGGTTGCTTTCGTTGCATTGTTTTTGGTTTGTCGTCCCAACTTTTTATTAATGAACGACAGGACCAAGTCGAAAGCAAATTATTCACACGTCTTTTTTGCAAAGTGCTTTCTAAATTTAGTTTTACACATTTCATACCCTTGGTCGGTAGCGATAAAAACATCAATATGGGTGTGGATATTAAAACAAAGTTTGTGAAACATTGGAACTTGAAACTCCAGACTGAAATTCTGTTTTTACCAGGGCGAGGTCTGCTTGTCCATCGCTTAAATTAGTCAATAATTCCATGCTGATAGATTTGGTAAGTTTTCTCCTGAAGATGAAAAAAAAAGTTTTCTGGGGAATTCGTCAGCCTCTTTTTCTCTTCTTTAAGGGATATTTCTTTATTTGTGTAATTATTATTATGTTTGTTTTTTCCTTTAAGCACGGGTCCCCTAAAACATTACTCTGATGAGGCTGCTGTAGTGGTGGGCTTCCCGGTAACTTGAAGGCTGTTCGTAGGCCAATGTACAACTGATATGAGGGTGAGCGCTTCTAAGAATGCATCTCTCCTCTGCTTGCAGATCAGCAGCAAAAACGGTAGCAGAAATCATTTCCTCTTCTTCTTCTTCTTCTTCATCATCTTTTTCACCTTCTTCTCTATCACCTTTGCTTTCTTCATCGCTGCAAAATGATTGGTTGTACGCCACTCATCCCTTCTCCCACTTCCATGAGTTTCTCTCTCTCTCTCTCTCTATAATCGCCATCTCTCACTCTAATCTCTCTCACTTGTCTCTCTCTCTCTCTAATCTATCGCCCTCCTTCATATTTATTTATTAATTCTTTTCTTTTATTGTTTTCATTTATTTTATTAAGTTTTTTCATTTTTATTTTGACTTTTTTTCTCTTTCGTTCTCAAGAAGCGGATATTACCAACGCAGGTGATTTAGAAAAGTGCCATATTGTGTGTGTTTGTCTATGTATGCGTTTTTATGTTTTTTGTGTATATATCTATTTTTGTGTGTATGTCTTTGTAGATGTGCGTAGGTTCCTGTATATATGTGAGTGTATGTGTTCTTTGTGTACGTATATGTGTGTGTATGCTTTTGCATAAGTGCGTGTTTATACCTTTTGTATATATCTGTATGTGCATGTTTTTTGTGCATATCTATATGTGCATGCTTTTGCATATGTACGTTTTCTTATATATGTGTGAGTTTTTTTTAATAATATGTGTGTGCGTATGTATGTTTTTGCATATATACTTAGGTTTGTCTGTGGCTCTATGTGCACTTGTGTCTGTGTGCGTATTCGCTTTTGTGTATCTGTGCATGTGTCCATGTGCGTGCTGATCAATGTATGTATTCATTCACCCTCTCGTTCTCTTGAACTTCTACTTGAAAACATTCATGAATTATATATATATATATATATATATATATATATATATATATATGACTAATTCATCTATGTTTACAATCTCACTCCCCACCCACAACACACACTAGTAATAATAGACCTGCCTAACACTTTTAAACCGATCAAAATTTTAAATTTAAGTTTATTTTCATAAAAAGTTTCACACATCGATCAACCAGAGATCTGGGTTTTTTTGCTAAAAATACGATTCCCCAGAAAATACCCCATCTACAAAAACATCAGTCGGTTAGTGATTCCTATTTCTCTGTTTATTCCTCGGTCCATTGATGAAGAACACAGACGTGTCCGAAAATTCCGAACTTAAATCCTTTCTCTACGTGCTTCATTTCTGTCATATGGTTAATAATTAATATTTAATAAATATTTATCGTACTGATTATATTGGTACCCTTTCGTTTGTCCTTTTTTTATTAACTAATATATATATATATATATATATATATATATATATATATATATATATATATGTGTGTGTGTGTGTGTGTGTGTGTGTGTATATTTGTATGTATGTATGTAAGTAGAATAAAAATGCAAAGCAATAACTAAGGAAGAAACGAAAACGAATATTGCGAAGTCGGTTTCGTAATTGACAACAAACCTAGAAATAACAATCCGGCTTGCAGCAGTAGTTTCACTAGACTCAATATTATCACTTACGGGCAGTTAACTATTTACACACATGTCAAATACTAACAAAAAACAACACGGTTGTAAACACGTGTGTTCGTGTGTGTGTATTCTTGCACGTATAAAGTTCATTGAAATGTATTCATATACATCTACACATGTAAAATGCATCAATCAATAGACAATCGAGTTTTACACGCACAAATATATACAAAAACTCTCAGTCTGTTCATACTTTTTTCATATCTATCTATCTATCCATCTATGTATATTTGTTCATATCTATGTTTCTCTCTCTCTATCTATCTATCTATCTACTTTTTTCATATCTATCTATCCATCTATGTATATTTGTTCATATCTATCTTTGTTTCTCTATATCTATCTATCTATCTATCTTTGTTTCTATCTATCTATCTATCTTTCTTTGTTTCTATCTATTTATCTATCTTTCTTTGTTTCTATCTATCTATCTATCTTTCTTTGTTTCTATCTATTTATCTATCTTTCTTTCTTTGTTTCTATCTATCTATCTATCTATTTATCTATCTTTCTTTCTTTGTTTCTATCTATCTATCTATCTATCTTTGTTTCTATCTATCTATCTATCTATCTATCTTTGTTTCTATCTATCTATCTATCTATCTATCTATCTATCTATCTAATTCTGTTCATATCTATCGATCTATCTTCAGATTCATTGATCAGTCTATCTACAATATTACATTTAAAATATAAAAATAATTTAAAAATAATTTCTTTGTACAAAATGTTGCATAACAACTTCGGGAATTTAGTATGGACTTTTGTCTCCATCGCATTGAGCGAAACACTTGGTGAGTCATATTACAAATAACAATCAAAAGACCACTTCGATGGATAAGGTAGAAACTAGGTTTTTTTAAATAAGTGTCTTTTTTCATACTCGAAATCTAGTTTTCGCTAGTGTGTACGTTTATTTGCCTGTTCTCCTGACTCCTTACCTTGTCGATGTGTTTATTAACAAATGAACATTTGTGTAGTTGTAGTACGCCGGAAGAGCAAATATATCTGTCTAACTTACAAATATCTCGGTTTCTTATAAAAAGATATATATATATATATATATATATATATATATATATATATGGGTGAGAGAAAGAGAAAGAAATTCACCTATCTTTATACATTAGATTTCTAATTACGTAATGGAATTCCAATTTTCTGTTATTTTAAATTTGACAAATGAAATAGTAAAATTAGTTTATGTCTAAAGTCATTTTTTTACTCTCAGATTATTTTTTATTTTGTAGATAAATGAGTAGTATTTTTGTTACTTACATTTTACATATGAATATAAAACAACTTAATGCTGTTATTTTAAACACACAAAAACACACATATATATTAATTAAAAAAAAAGACCACTTTAAGGTATTGTTGTTATAATTTATTTTACCAGGGAGTTTTTTTTCCCCTGGATCACCAGACCTCACTTCCAAGGATGAAAATATGAATTTAAATTTACACTTACACTTCTGAAGGGCAGTATTATGCTTATGTAAGGTGATTTAACATTGAGCTCCTCGGATTTCATCCTCCTTGATATATATATATATATATATATATATATATATATATATATATATATATATATGATGACCGGCTACTCGTTTCCGCTCACCACCGACTAGACAAATTTTGTTACAGACGCCATTTATGTTTGTTCAAAATCCACAGTTCGATTCCGTAGTTTATACTGCAACTCCGCTGACCATAATCTGGCGTGATCAACAGTTTAAACAAGGTCAGTACACTCATCCCCTCGGTCACGATGACTTGTGAGAACGATCGACTGCTTTTGGGCAGTCTATGTAATATCATTAACATGGCTTGGGTTGACACATGGCTATGTTTTTTTAATCACTTTGCAACGCCGCTGCACATTGGGACTGCCTCCCCTAACATTAAGAAGTCACCTTTCTGGCAAATTGACCATGGTAAGATTTGAACCCAGTCTCATGGTCGGAAAGCAAGCATTATAACCACTCGACCAATGGCCGCGGACACAGGTTGATAAATGAATTTTTTCAAAGTTGTAATTAAAAGCACTGAATAAGAATGAGGAATTTATGGTATCCCAGAGCATGAAGTTAGGGAGGGAGCTTTGGCAATCCACTTGAATATACTCTGCAATATGCCGTTTTTCCAGATCTACATCATACCTCTGGCGATGCCATTGGGGAAATGCCTCAGTGCGTTGTGGCATAACTAGAAATCTGGATAGAGTTACGTGTGTCTGTAATCTTGTTTCAAACAACAAGTTCCCATGGACCTTGGGATAACATTAGTTTTGTTCTGTTCTATGGACGCTGTGCGATCTGACACGACAACCATTACAATACGTCGATCTTGACGAGCGTCTGTATTGCGCAAACGTGCAGAAATGCTTGGAATGTTCACCTGACCACGTTACGTCTAACATGCAAAACAGTTCCCCGGGTTGACAATCTGGCCTCTCTAAGGCCTATTCTCCAACGGTTCTCATAGATGTTGTACTTGTATGAGTTTTGCTATAAAAAGTAGACTATTTTTTTTTAAGCATTCAACCCCAAGCAAGGCTGGAAGCCACTAGCACGCAAGGGGTTATAGAGAATTGGAGCGAGACCAAATAGAAGTGATAGAGGAAAGTATGAAGAGAAGGATAGGGGATTGATCAGGGCATCTGGAGACTTCGATTGACGTTACATTTGAATAGTTGAAGACTATAGCTACCAAGGAAAAAAGAAAAGGGGAGGGAGTTCTACAGGCGAGAAGTGCGAGACATGAAGCTATTGGAGTAGAAGAGACGGCTATATTTAACTGTTTCGACAGTGAAAGGTTGAGAGGGAGATATCAGTCTAGTTGAACGCTTAAATTCATGAAGTTTGTGAACCAGCGAAAGCAGCTCATCGGAGCAGTTACCATGAAAGTATTTGTAAAAAAGACAGAGAGAGGCAACGGCACGTCTGTGAGAGAGCGGCTGCAGACGAAATTCCATATCAGGGCCAATTACATTGCATATTCGTCTTTGGATTTTATCAAGGACCTTCAGACAATTAGAAGGGGCTCCAGACCATATATGGCAGCAATACTTCATGCAAGGGCGACGTAATAGCTAATTCTTCCGAGCGGACTATACACACCTCTAGACTCTTGCAATTTTATTTTCCCTCAATTTATATGAAGAGAGTCTCCAATATATTTTGTTTGTTAATAACATTTGTGTTTTACATCAACGTTAATTAAATACTTACATAATAAAAACTAAATTTTTTTAAAAGTATTTCTCACCGGAAAAAATATCTAGAAATTAACGGATAATTCGCTTCGACTTAAATATCTGTCTATATTTCTAAGATGAAGTATTATGATTATTTACATTATTTGCATTATTCGAACTGTTATCCTCATCGTCATTGCTATATTTACAACGTTTCGACCGTTGTACTCGCCGGCCTTCTTCAG
The DNA here is from genome assembly GCA_903632075.3 of Acanthosepion pharaonis. NCBI lineage: Eukaryota > Metazoa > Mollusca > Cephalopoda > Sepiida > Sepiidae > Acanthosepion > Acanthosepion pharaonis. The sequence goes on from CAHIKZ030001491.1 coordinate 1,377,817, forward strand.
GTGACTGGAATTTCGAACCGAACCCTTTATTTCGTACACCGGGGTAGACTGTTTTAGTTTCACGTGCCATGCCCCTGTCAGATGTCTCAGTTATTTCCCTTTAAGTTGAGTTAAAGAGGAAATAACTGAGACATCCGGGAGAGGCATGCTATGTAGAATCGGGTTTCCCGATCACTACAATTGTAACCTGTTCAGTCAAGAGTCAAGAGTTATCTACCTCACATATATCCTTAAACTGTACCTTCTACCTCGAGTGGCTCCTGGACTTTGTACAGAGTGAACATCATTGTAAAAGAAAAAAAAAGTATTATTATAAACTAAACAGCTTTATATTTGATAGTTTTCTCGTGTCCGGATGTTGGGTGGGCCAAGTAAATATACATTTCGCCAAATGCTTTCAGGGAAGAGCCTTAACTGCCTCATGCAATTTGTATTATTGTCAGATATTCTGGCAATCTGACCTTTTAACTAGCGCCATCAGTATGGTAAACATAGGGCAGAGTAAGTCGATAAGTAAGCATTTCTTTGCAAACCCCTTTGTGTAGGTTGGTTGCTATAAAGTAGCGGATTGTAAGTCAATTTCGTAGACCAGGTTTGAAGCTCGTATGATAGTCTATCCATTTTCAAGAACTAAACCTGAGTAGATATCTCAGAAAACCCCTTAAAGACCCAATAGCGGGGGAGGGTCTCATATATAATCACAAATGAAGGGGGGCTTAAAGAAAGAAAGAGGACGATTAAAAATAAAGGAGAGAAGAATGAAGAATTAGAGGAAAAAGAAAGATCGTGAGATATTGAGAGTTGAATGAAAGAAAGGAAGAAAGAATAAGGTTAAAAAGAAAGAAAAGGAGAAAGAAGGAAAAAAAAAAGAATGTGTTGAAAATGATAGAAAAGAATAAACAATCAGAATGATAAGAAGGGAAGAAGAAAGAAATCCAAAGAGGAAAGAAGAAAGATTAAATAAAACAACGAAAGAAAATGAGAGCGAAATGAACGAAAGGAAAAAAGAATAAGATTAAAAAGAAAAAGTGAAAGAAGGAAAATGATGGAAAAGAATGAATAAGAAAGAAAGAAATCCAAAGACGAAAGAAAAAAGATTTAAAAAAAGGAAAAAAAAATAGAAAGAACAGAAATTGAAAATGAAATGAATGAAAAATAACGTCTAAACTGAATTGACCTGGGGAAAAAGTGTATGAGGCAAAAGTGAGATCGCGTCACACACTACGAAAGACCGGGTTTCAGGCCAACATTTCGGAAGTTGATTTAAGTTAGTCGTTCTCGCTTGACAGAAAAGTGTAAAATAATTATCCTACACTTATTAGCTTTTTTTTTATGTTGTCCTCTTAATGTTGGAAGAAAAAAATTAATAAATATAAAAAAGCGAGAATTTTTAATGGCAATTTTCAAGACTGACAAAACAATCTATTCACCGCCATTTCCTCTTTTATATTCTTGTATTACAAAGCTAATAAAGTAAAAGAAAAGACAAAGGATGGTGGACAGGCAAGTACTCTCAGATTGGCGCAGCATAATCCTATTCTTTCTCATTTACCTTTGTCATGAACGAAGAAAATAATTTGAATGCAGATTTTTAAGGCATATATGACCCCCGTTAGAAAACTGGAAAATTAAAAAATATTTAAACCCATTTTGTTTCAATTTGGCCTTGTGCCAGACACAGCTAAGATTACTAAATATCTTCACAAAGCACCTGTATCTTCCATTACTCTTGATATGACAGTAAGAATTTATTAATACAATCGTAACGACCACAATAATTAGAATAGAAACAATAATAGCAGTAGTCATAGTAGAACCTACTGTCGTTGTACCGAGAAAGGAAACATTTTTTTTTACTTACATGAGATAGTATTTATGATGCTGAGCTTAAATTTAGTACACGACTACAAGCATGGCACACCCAGTGAGAATCGAGCTATTTATTCAGAAGTAATGGTCAATCAGCCCATAGAAGATTTTGTATACTAAACGGATCTTAATTTAGCACATAGCTAAAAACATTTTATAAGATAATCTTCTTTTTCTATGTGCCGTGTCCCTTCACGAAGTAAGTGATCATGGCTCTCCACAATTTCCTCCCCTTTGTAGCTTTTAATAAATTCTGTCTTTTTGTTATCTTTCCTAAACCTTGTTCCGTCATGCATTTGCTAAGACTCGCCTGGTAGGTTATGCATTTTCTTTTGTGCCTCTTTTTCTTCAATCTGTCCTGGGAGTATCACAATTTCCAAGCCCTCTTTCCTCATTATGTGCCCTAGAAATTTCAACGGTCTCTTCCAGTTGTTAATTATAAGTGTCCGTTTTGATTCCATTTTCTCTAAAACTTCGCCGTTGCTCACATGTTCAGTCCATGGTGTTCTCAGCATATTTCTGTAGAACTACATTTCTGTTGCTTCAAGTCTCTACTTCATCTGTGAGGAGATTCACTTCCATATAGAAAGACTAATATTTTGTAACAGTTCAGTAATCTTTTCTTTGTTTCAAACTAATTTTTTTTTGTTTCTTATTCCTTTGCTTAGCTTTTGAAAAGCATATTTCGTTATTCCAATGTGACTTCTGATATCAGTGTTGTACTTTCTGTTCCCTGTAGTAAATTTATGCATTAATGTTAGCTTAGTTTGGGACAAGGCCATAAGTAATCAGTAGTAATGACCAACCAAATTAGCTCGTTCACCATAACCCGAAGCCAAAACACACTGATTTATTTACTGAGCAAGGTCAGCAACAAAGGGAAGTCGGTGAGGATCGAACACATTAAGTTCAGTTAATACGGTCTTATTGTTCAAAGTCGAGTCCAATAGTGTTATAAAACCCTCGGAGAATTCCAGTAAGATACAACGGTTCAAAGCTTAATTTAATTGGATAATTGGACATTTTTGCTGTTACAAAATTTCGACAATTTTGTTACATCCGATATATATATTATATATATATATATATATATATATATATATATATATATATATATATATAACAGAATATATATCATAGAAAAATAAATACATGAAAGAATATATATATATAATAATCGACTCTCCCGTCGAGATTCGATGTATGAGGGTCAAGCAGATCAGTTTTCAGGAAACCGACAGCTCGACACCTGCACATGAGATTTGATTATAGTGGTGAAAGCCTCGTGCAGGACCATCTACACTTTTTGAAGGGACGAATACAAAGACCTGGTGCACCGAATGCCACAAGGTTCCCGAACGACCCTCCAGAGGTTTTGAATTCAGAGTTGTCCTTCTCCTAGACCAGTTGCCATCCAAGGCTATAGAACCCAGTCTGTCCTGCTATTTTACCCATAGCTGGAGGGAGAAGAGGATTCATACCTTTCCCAAGGGTATTAGCACGTAAGTAATGGATTCGACTGGAATTCGAACTCGGCTCTCTCTATATATATATATAAATAACAGCTCGCATCTTGGGTTGATCAGCTTGTTGATGGTTCGAGCCCAGGTAAAATTTCAGGATTTTGAATACTGATTTTGAGTACAGAAAAAACTATTTCCACTTGGAGGGTTAACGTAAAACAATCTACCCAATCCGCCATTACTCTCTTTCACTCATTTATCATAAAACAAGCAGTATAAATTTCAATATGAATAAAAAAAATTCAACATGGGTGTTGTAAATTTTAAAAATTCCAGACATATTCAGTGTCTGGTTTCAAGCCTCTTTCTCCGTTTTTCTTTCCTTCTATTAAGATTTGCAACAATTTATGAGGCCTGCATCGGGAATGTTCAAGTCCTGCTCTGAGCCATTGTTTTAAGATCAGAAATTCATTAGTTCCGTCACAAAAAGTAATACATAATCATTTTCACTATTTACATTATTCGGACTATTGTCCCCCATCTTTGTCGCCATATTTATTACAACGTTTCGGCCGTTGTACGCTCCGGCCTTCTTCAGGTGGTTGGAATGTCGAACTGAACCCTTTATTTCGCTCACTGGGGTAGACTGTTCTAGTTCCACGTGCCATGTTTAATGGATGTCAGTTGTCAGTTATCTCCTGTTAATTCCCCTCTCCAAGTTCTCCACTGCCTTAACCGGGTATTGAACTCACACTCTTTGGGTCCTGTCACTGGATCTAACCAACGCCTTAATCCACTGTGCCATCTGAAGTAGGCCGGAGCATACAACGGCCGAAACGTTGTAATAAATATGGCGACAAAGATGAGGACAATAGTCCGAATAATGTACATAATACCTCTTCTCATAAATATAGACCGATAATTATTTTCATTGCGCATCATTCTCTCTAAGTGCCATCAGGTCACTGGCGATCATGGCTCTTCCCACTTCTCTTTAACATCCATAAACTGTGTAATGTTATTCTGGGGAAGAGAATAGAGAGGAATACCATTTTGTTCTCTACGGTTTTGAATTCAGAGTTTTCATTTTCCTAGACTGGCAGCCAACGAATGCAATAGAGTCCAGTCTCTCCTGCTGTTTAGCCTATTGCTTGGAGGGGAAATTTTCAAAGTGTTTCTAAACAACAAGAACTAGTGATCATGTGATTTTATAAAAAAAGAAAAAGAAGCAATAATAGAAAAATACACGAATGAAAATAACGACAAATGGTCCCACACAGCGAGATTGGTGGTAGTGGAGATTCGTGAAGTATTGAGAACTGTATTCAGGGCGTCGGTTGTCTTAAAAAGAGTAGAACTGTAGATTTGAGGAGAATTGGTGTCACTCGATTCCAAACTACAACCACTAGTTACCAGTGATGCGAAGAGACGGCCGCCTAAGCACTCAACATATTATAATTCTGCCTGTTCGTTTGTTAGTTCCTAAGGCAGCGCGTAAGTTATACCCTGCCACTACCTCATTAATAATGAACTATTCCGCTAAAATGGCGGGTAATAAATAAATAAATATCGGATGTTGTTTGGTTTCAGTAAATAAAAAAAGAATGAGACAGACAGACAGACAGAGAAAACAGAGAAGGCGATAATGGTCTCGTGTTTAATGTCTGCTTCAGTGAAATAGAAAAAAATAAGTTTCAATTCTTTTAATTTATACCCTCTTAATAACTGTCTATCTCTCTGAGATTAGGTATTATGATTACTTACATTATTTACATTATTCGGACTGTTATCCTCATCTTCATTGCCATATTCACAACGTTTCGGCCGTTTTACTCTCCGGCCTTCTTCAGGTGATTAGAATTTCGAACTGAACCCTTTATTTCGTCCACCAGGATAGATTGATCTAGTTCTACGCGCCATGCTTCTTTCGGGTGTCTCAGTTATTTCTCTTTAAATCAACTCTCCAAATTTTTGGTTCACCACTGCTGCAGCCTGATATTGACCTCACAACTCTTTGAGTCTAGTCACTGGATCTAACCAACGCCTTTATCAACTAGACAGTATGGCTTAGTAAATAAAAGCGTTGTTTAGATCCAGGGACGAATAATGTAAATAATGATGTACCACTTTGCTTCTTTGAGTAATTACCTTAATTCATATTCATGATTGTTATTGCAATATTTGGTTAAAGTTGTTAGGCTCAGATATTTAAAGATGGAATAGGAGAAATTCCACGGGTATTTTATAATCGGGGAACTCGAAAGGAGCTTATTCAATCATTAACTTGAGAATTATGATTCATGAGAGAATTGAAATTGCAAAATCGTGAAATATTGTTATAATATTTAATAAACGGAATGTTGGAAATTTGTGTAGATTTTCTGTCACTTGATCCCCGGTAACATTCATGAGGCGCCCCCGGTATAAAGATGCAAATACTTTGACAATAAAGAAGAACCGAGGAGAGTGCTGGAGATTTGACGAGGTTTGCTGTCACTTGATTCAAAACAGCAACCACTTGATACCTCTGCAAATTACGCAAATGAAGAATAGGAAAATATTAGTGGGTCACTCTACGATATACCGTAGAACTTGGTTTAATAAACTGGCCAAAGCAAAAGGATACTGAATTTATTTTGATCCTGAATGTGTGCCTCAGTACTGTGGCCCTATACTATGAGTCGTCTACTGTGACATGACCATTAGCAAATTCGTATCGTTGACCGACTCATAAGCGTCCTGAGTTCAATACCCACAGGTTCCTTAATATAAAACATAGCCTGTATTGTAATATCTCGTTCAAGCCTGCATACATTTAATAGATTACAAACATCTTGGTTGATTGTCAATAAAAGCTATTTCGTATATAAAGCATAACTTACATAATAAAGTAAAAATTTATTTAAACAGAATTTAACATATAAATATTAGACTGGCTTTCCTTCTTTTTCTCACTGCGGATTCACAGCCAAAGATGTGACTCTTAACAGTCAGTCTGTTCTAACACACAATCCTCAGAAAAAACACTGCGAAGAGAAGACACTTTCTTGACGCATAGGTAGGCACAAGTTCCTGTAAAATGACGTACTGAACTTGTGAGTTAAGGCAGCATTTGTAAGATCTACTAGCTTTCCGTTTCATGGTCTGAGAAAATAATATATTTCTATACACTATTTATATTATCCGGACTATTGTCCTCATCTTTATTGCCATATTTATCACAACGTTTCGGCCGTCGTACGCTCCGGTCTTCTTCAAGTGGTTGGAATGTCGAACTGAACTCTTTATTTCGCTCGCTGAGGTAGACTGTTCTCGTTCCACGTGCCATGCTTAGTGGATGTCAGTTATCAGTTATCTCTTGTTAATTCCCTCTCCAAGTTCTCCACTGCCTTAACCAGGTATTGATCTCAGTGACAGGATCCAAAGAGTTGTGAGTTCAATACCTGGTTAAGGCAGTGGAGATTAATGTAATAGTGTATATAATACCTCATCTCAGAAATATAGACCGATACACATTTCTATATTTTGTTAATAAGTTCTTTTTCTAGAAAGTAAGAAATTCATTTACGTTCTTCCGCCATTTCTTTCGCCTTCTTTATCTAGTTTTAATTATGTTTGTGTAATTATCTGCTTATCACGGCCAGATGCTAACCCGTCGCTAAAGATATATCTGGGAACCCAACATAAGTATTAATGAATGTTTCACATAGTGTAATTAATATTTGTAATCAAAAATAAAACTATCTTATCAACGTAGAAAAGAAGAATAAATGAATCATAATATTGGGTTGGTGCATAATTATCAGGCGTTTTGTAGGCATGTTATTTGTTAATAAAATTTGGTGTCTTGTTTACTTTTTTTAATAAAAATATTTTATTTTCAGGTTATAAAAATACGTGAGGAGGCACGGTGGAGGAATGGATAGCGGCTTGGATTGAGGAATCGGTGAGCCGAGTTCGAATTCCAGTTCGAATCAATTACATTCACTTACGTGCTAATACCCTTGGGAAAGGTGTGAATCCTCTTCTTCTCCCTCTAGCTATGGGTAAATAGCAAGACAGACTGGGTTCTATAGCCTTGGATGGCAACTCCACTAGGAGAAGGACAACTCTGAATTCAAACCCGGAGTGGATCCCCTAAGACGGATGGACGGCACTTTGTGCTACCTTCCAGCAACTCCTGCAGTCGCGTTGGTACCAAACTGTATTGGTCTATCCTCTCCTCTGGACTCTGCTAGCAAGGCCGAGAGGGGGAACTAGACGTCTGGGCAGCCCTAGTTCTCCATATATCTCGCCCAGGCTCGTGGCGCACCGCGCGACTCCATCGTCTCTCGAGACGGACGGATGCCGACGACGATAAAAATGCATGCCGATAACCATACGCTTCGGAATAATCATTTTAAAATGTTATTGTTGAATTGTTATGTTTCTTTTTTCATGATAACTATTGTTTAAAAAACGCCTAATAATTATGCACCAACCCAATAATTGCTGTTGAGGTAGAAGATTTATATTCACACGTGTCTCGAATGACAATATTTTTTATCAGGTTTCTTGCGTTTACGTTCGGGCATCAACGACTATGATTTTAGCAAGTTTAAATTGGAATTTTAAATTTGCTGTGGATTTTAAATTACTAAACTTAATTTATAAGAGAGTCGAGACAACTGGGTCACTACAGAGATCATAAACATACGCGGCTTATCTCTTTTGCTGAATTACCGATTTAAAGTCATATGATTATTTAACTGATTGATGTCTTAGTCTAACGACACATCAACGCCATTTAATGCCGAAATTTAATTTTCTGTGAGCTTTGAAGTAATAACAATACATGTTTGTCTATATTTTTGAGGTGTTGTAATTATTTACATTATTTATATTGTTCGAACTGTTGTCTTCATTTTTAATGTCGTATTCATGACGTTTCGGTGTTGTACGCTCCGGCCTTCTTCAAGTGATTGGAATTTCAAACTGAACCCTTTATTTCGTCCACCGGGGTAGATTTTTCTAGTTCCACATGCCATACTTCTTCTGATGTATCAGTTATCTTCCTTTAACTCAACTCTTCAAGTTTTTATTCACGTGGGTTATCGTTCACGTGGGGTATTGAACTCACAACTTTTGATCAAGTGACTGGATCCAACCAGTAGAAGCATGTTTGCAAGCATAGAAATAAATACAATATGGGAACCAGTAATAAGGAGTGCGAGGGAAAAGCAATAATAACAAGCATTGCAATATGAGCTCTGGTAAAAAAAAAGGTTACTAAGACATTAATTTTATAAGTCCCCAAAATTAATACACTGATGTCCTCACGGACAAATGACCCATTTTATAAAAGCGTTGGTGACTTGACCCAAAGTGTTGTGAGTTCAATACCTCGCTACTGCGATGAAGCGAACAAAAACTTGCAGAGTTGAGTTAAAGAGAGATAACTGAGACATGGAACTAGAATAATCTATCCCGGCGGACGAAAGGGTTCATTTCAAAATTCCAATCACCTGAAGAAGGCTGGAGCGTACAACGGCCGAAACGTTGTGAAGATGGCAATAAGGATGAGGACAACAGTCCGAATAATGTAAATAATGATATATGTTATTCTGCTTTCACAGTTGAATACATGGTAGATGATACTCAGCTTTTGTGTAAATACATGTTTGTGTCGACATGAGTACGAGAGGCGATGTGTGTTTTATGTTGTAGTTTTGTTGAACTCATGTTTTGGAATACAGTTTGATTTTTTAAAGAAATTGTTGGATATTATATGGATTAAATGTCATGAAAGATTTATTTAATGTTGGTTGTTTGTTTAATTGATTTAGCGGCATATCAACCTCTCTGGATTATTTAATGCCGAAATCTAAATATTTTGAATGCAAATTGTATGCCTTCAACCACAGATAAAATATATTGTTGGTAATTTTAACATAAATAGGTATTGGTTGTAATTATTTTATATAAAAATGTATTACTTTTTACGATAAAAATGTATTTTTATAGTTTCATCTGGGTTTGTTTTTTCAGGGGTATTCTCTATTTGCCCATAACTGAGACCCTAACAGGTGCCACCACCCCGGATCAGGGTGGGCCAAGGAACAACAGAAATTAAGAGATGGTGCCACGATCTTCAAAATTTCCAGTCTCGCCATCTCTCCTTGCTGCCGAATGTAGCTTATCGTCATAGCCAGGATTGCATATGATTATTTGATATTTAGAGTTCTTATTTATAATAATATAATACTAAATAGTGGTAAGAGTATGCTCCGTCAAATGTTTATGTGAGGAGGAATTGCTATTTCAAAAATCAGCCTTTGAAGTCCTGCAAACAGTGAGAAATATATCAAGGCAAATACAGGTAATCTCACGAATGATATTTTGCAGGCACCTGATATTTGGCTTGTTATTATTCTGGAGGTACGGATGATCTAATAGAGAATGCAATTGGGGATCACTGGGGCATATTCGGAATACTCTCCAAGGTACGTGCCCTAAAGGCTGATCATATTCGGAATACTCTCCAAGGTACGTGCCCTAAAGGCTGATCATATTCGGAATACTCCTCAAGGTACGTGCCCTAAAGGCTGGTCATATTCGAATACTCTCCAAGGTACGTGCCCTAAAGGCTGGTCATATTCGGAATACTCTCCAAGGTACGTACCCTAAAGGCTGATCATATTCGGAATACTCCTCAAGGTACGTGCCCTAAAGGCTGGTCATATTCGGAATACTCTCCAAGGTACGTGCCCTAAAGGCTGGTCATATTCGGAATACTCTCCAAGGTACGTGCCCTAAAGGCTGGTCATATTCGGAATACTCCCCAAGGTACGTGCCCTAAAGGCTGGTCATATTCGGAATACTCTCCAAGGTACGTGCCCTAAAGCCTGATCGCATTCCGAATACTGTTAACATTCACTTAAGTGAAATTTAGTTGTTAAAAATAATGAAATCAGTTTAAATAAGCAAATATAGACATGACTTACTACCTGGATCGTAAACAAGTCAAGGGGGAGTCATTTACTTACTAGATTTCCTCTTCGTCAATTATTTTGGTTTGCTAATGACAAGCTATTTCTGTCAAGATATATGGTGATAAGGAGAGACAGAGGAATAGTGTGTTCATGCCTTTTCCAAGGGTAATAGTGATAAGTTTAGCAAAGATCACCTCAGTTAAAATTCGAACTTAATCTGTTCTGCCAGTTTTTCTCTGCTAATAACTATTATACTCCTTTACATTTCTTCTATCTCTCTTTCTCTCTTATTTTCTTCTTTTTTCACTCTACCCCTCTGTTTTTCTGACTTGATTTTCTCTCTCTCTCTCTCTCTCTCTTTCTTTCTTTTTCACTTTTAAAAAATCTTTTTTCGGTTATTTTTTAATCTTTTATATTTTTGTTATTTCTTTTGTCTTTCTTTTGCTTTCTTCATCTCCTTGTTTTTCTTTATAACTCTTTCTTTTTTTATCTATATTTCTCTATTTTTTCTCTTTCTTCTCTCTCTCTTTCTATGCAGACATTCGTTACCTTCTACGAAGCAAAAGTAAATCATCACACAAAATTATAAAAATAAAACAAATAAAAACAAAATGAACTACTAAAAATTGACACAAACAAAACTGCTAAAATTTACAAAGCTACTACCAAAATGTCGCCCATTATCAATGTTGATAATGGATATAGACGCCATTTTGTTGTTGTTGCTTGAGCACGATCAAGTAATGTAGATAGAACGTTAACAAAATTCCTGGTATCCCCTGTTTAACTAAAAGATTAAAGATACAATCTGTAGAAATGATTCATCTACTCAGAACACTATCATCAATGTAAATAAAAAAGAGATACTATACATGTTAAGTATCATTTAACATCAGAAGTTTTGGAAGCAAATTGCATATATTTACATCCTTAGCCCTGTTCTTAGGTGCGCAGGAGCCAAATCCTGTTGAAACATCGGTGTTCGTACGATCACTGAAGTTAAGCAATGTCGAGCCTGGCTAGTACTTAGATGAGTGACCGCTTCAGATTGCAAGGTGTTGTTAGTTTGGATGTGTGGTTAGAAATAATGGATAATGGCTCGGAATTGTTAACCGGAGAACGCAGTTTCAATCCTTGTTGGATTCGTTATATTCACTTACGCTCATGGGGAAGGCATGAATCCAGCTCTCCTCCCCTATATATTAATTAGTAAGATTTGTATCACGATAGCCATTATTATTTAAAAAAACAAAACAATTGCGTATAAAATATTTACGGTTCGGCATTAATTAACCCATAGAGGTGTTGATATGCCGCTAAACAAAATCAGTCAACAAACTCAGTTCCCGGGTTATGATCGGGTAAGGATTGTACTAATAGAAAATGAAAGAGGAAAAAACAATACTACTACTAATGTCTTTACGCTACACCAGGTATGGCTCTCATGGATTCCTATTTTAATTGATTGTTAACATATACATGTTTTGTCTTGAGAATTAAGAAGTCCTCAAGGACACATGGCACAGTGGATAAAGGCGTTAGTTAGATCCAGTGACAAGACCCAAAGAGTGTGAGTTCAATACCCGGTTAAGGCGGTGGAGAACTTGCAGAGGGGAATTAACAGGAGATAACTGATAACTGACATCCATTAAAACATGACAAGTGGAACTAGAACAGTCTACCCCAGTGTGCGAAATAAAGGGTTCAGTTCGACATTCCAACCACCTGAAGAAGGCCGGAGCGTACAACGGCTGAAAAGTTGTAATAAATATGACGACAAAGATGAGGACAATAGTCCGAATAATGTAAATAGTGTACATAATACCTCAGCTCAGAAATATAGACAGATACTGAATTAAGAAGGGTTGCAATAAATATCCCGTTCACTGCTTGTCAGCTGCTTAACCTGAACCTATTGGATTAGGGACTGAAAAACTGTGTATTCCTGTTCATTGACGGGAATAGTGGGGGAGGAGCATCATGGCCGGGTGTCGAGAGAGATACTTTTTTAAGTTTGAAGAATGAGGCCACCATTGCGACTCGGGGTTTACATTTGGATATTTGTGAACAAAACCCGGAGGCCGTCTGAACAGACACCGATTACCCAATTTTTACCTGGATCCCACTTTGGCTGTGATGCATGTGCTAGATATAGCCTTATCAGGCTGGGTGTCATAATGGGTTTATTGGGCTATGTAGAATTTGATGTGCTGTTTTCTCAGTCAAGAAGAAAACGAAGCACTGCAAAAATATCTGGGATTTATCGAAACACGGAAAAATGAAAATGTGACATTTGTACCCATCATTATCGGAACACTTGGAATAGTCTCGAAGAGACTTGCAAAGTACTTGGTAGAATTGGAAATATGCCATTCTGTGCATGTCTATCTGTCTCATACTGTTCATATCTATACTGTTGATAGCTATCTAATGTTGTTTGTTTCTATCTTTCTATCTATCTTTCTAATTTTGTTTCTATCTATCTATCTATCTTTCTAATTTTGTTTCTATCTATCTATCTATCTATCTTTCTAATTTTGTTTCTATCTATCTATCTATCTTTCTAATTTTGTTTCTATCTATCTATCTATCTATCTATCTATCTAGTTCTGTTCATATCTATCTATCTATCTATCTAGTTCTGTTCATATCTATCTATCTATCTATCTATTATTTTTTCATTATCTATCTTTCTATATATCACTTATTCTTGACGACAGGATTACAATCTGATTCTATCTCATTCTGTTCAAATATATATATAACCATCTCACTCTGTTCATATCTATCTAACTTATTCATTTCATATATATATATATATATATATATATATATATATGTATGTATGTATGTATGTATCTAATTCATATCTCATTTTGTTCATATCTATTTCATTCTGTTTATATCACTCTTTATATCTCATTTTCATCGTATCTGTCTATCTCACTATATCTATCTATCTATCTATCTATCTGTATATTTTTCATTCTGTTCATATCTGTCTATCTATTTATTTACCTATCGCTTATTCTTGACCCCAGGCTTATCATCTGATTATGTTTTTATTGTAATGACTACTGCTGTTTGCATAACTCTAGCTGTATAAGCCTGTACGAATATGTCTATTTTCTCGTTCAAGCAAACAACTGGCCAGCAATTTTATTTTTTGAAAATTCGAAAGCTTTACCAGATCAGCTACGGTATCAGGGACATCAGCTGGCGACATTATCGGATCGTGGCGAAACCTGTTCTCTCTTCCCCACCCCCCTGTCTCTCCATCAGAAACAATTATTTCCACGGTGTCGACAAAAGTAATTCGATGGCCAATCTTGTCTAAATTTAATTGTCATCGTAATTATTGTAGAAAGCAGTGCCACCGAGGACATGGAATGGGACAAGGGGAGAGAGAGAGAGAGAGAGAGAGAGAGAGAGAGAGAGAGAGAGAGAGAGAGAGAGACTCGGTAAAGCGACAAGGAAACTTGTTGCGATGACGCACCGGAGTTGTTTTATTCATGACTTTTGAAGGTACTGTTTACATATTGGCCTGATGATTGCTAGTGGAATTGAACAGACGGGGTTAGGAGGAGGAGATGAAATTGCAGAGGAGCAGGAGGAGATAGTGTAAGACAGAAAAAGAGAGATACTGTTCGAATCATTGAATAGTAGTAGTAGTAGTAGTAGTAGTACTAGTAGCAGCAGTAGCATTAGTAGTCATTGTTATTTTAAATAATTTGGGGAAATTACTGAAAAACTCTTTCACTTGATAATAATAATAATAATTATGATGCTGGTCATCATTCTATAGCAGAAATTTGAGTTAATTTTTTTTATACTGCTACATAATCATCATCTTTATTATTTTCAACCCGTAACTCATTGGGGTCGTAGGGGCACTATACTTACTGCAGACGCCGCAGAAGTAGTGTTTCTCCGAAATAGGTTGCCACCCAAGGCTATAGTGTCTAGTCTGTCCTGCTGGGGAGAAGAAATGAAATTATACTTTTCCCAAGGAGATGAGCACGTAAGTGAATGTAATGAACTTGGCTAGAATTCGAACACGTTTCTCCAGTTCCGCTATCCATTACTCCACTGTGCCTTCTAAAGCGAAATTATTCTCTTTCCCTTTTTTTCACACATGGGCCTTCATAGTTTTTCTTCCGATTATTGAAGACGTTTCTGTGGCCATATTGGCGGGAGAAAGAAAAGATTCTTTTGTACGAGTTACTCCTTTATTTCCGATTTCGCACGATTCATTTTAGCATTCCTGGATGTCACTAACACAAAGTATTTTGAGCAAAGACCACAATAATAAGATGAAGTAAAACTGGTAATAAAATATAGTTGTAATGAACGGTGTATCGAAAAGGTGTGTTGCGATAAAAGTAAGAAAGTTTATATATATCAATTATGTATTTAGGCAGCAGTCCTTCTTTTATACAAGTTTCGTTAAAAGCGACTAATAAGGTACTGCAGTTAAGTTTTGTATTTAATTTTTCTTGTATTCTTATAATTTTCTTCCTTTCAACACAGAAATTATGTAGAACATACTACAATATGCCTAACAAAAAAACTCACGTTATATCTCTCTGGCCATAGCTCGGTTAGGCCTCATTTAAATACACATGAAGTTTCCAAACTCCATTCGCAACATACTTGTTGATAATACAAATATAATAGCGTCATGGACATACTAAAAAGACTAAAAATAATAGTAACATTATTAATAAAAAAAAGAGAAAGCCAACACTGAATAATATCAACTATGAACACGGCCACAATGTGTTGACCGTGTTTTAAAAATAAAACATTTCTATAATCCTAGATTCATAGAGAGAAATCCCATACATTCAGTTAAAATGTAAAATGGAATCATCCTTGATATTGGTTAAAAGTATAGCCGAAAGGGCATGGATTATAGCTATAGATCATTGGAGCATTACAGCATAATTTATGTCCTGAAAAGAAGAAAAAATTACATTAAAAACTTAAGCGCAGTAACTTGTTAGTCGCTTTTAATGAAACTATTATATATATATATATATATATATATATATATATATATATATATTAGTGTGTATATTTATTGATGGATATTTCATTAAATAATATAGACAAGTTTTGTTTATTTATTTTAAGTAAGTTCCTTTAGATTGGATTTAAACATATATCAATATGGTGATTTCCTTTCGTCTTTCAATGATAATGTTATTGCTTATCAGACAATATGAAAGGAACTTACTTAAAATAAATAAAAAAAACTTGTCTATATTATTTAATGAAACATGCATCAGTGAATATATTATGTGTATACACGTTGTATATATATATATATATATATATATATATATATATATATATATTTGTTGATGATGTGAGTTTAGACCTGGGTTTCACGCTTTAGCGATCGTCTGACGATAGCAAAAGCGTGAAACCTAGGGTCACAAACTCACATCTATCCAACTAAATATGTTAGCTCTATCTCTGATATTGAGCGCTTTTCTATTAAGTACCGCGTATATAATATATAAATAATTATACATATATATATATTTATTTATATTTATATACACTTTTCACACACACACACACACACACACACATATATATATATATATTTTGAACAATAAGAAAATAAAAAATTAAAAAAATTAAAATCATTAGACACACTGGGTTGTAGATTAATATTCTTTTGTTTTTTTATTATTATTCCATTTAGATTCCTCGACTAGTTTCGACCGAAATGGCCATCATCGGGAGGAGAAATATTTCTGCTTGCTGTTGGCAGTGAACTACATAAATGAATGTCTTTGTTGGAGAAAATGAACTTTTGTCTGTAGTTTTCATTTGTATTTTTATTTTTTCTTTTTCACATGAATCTTTTAACATTCCTTGTGTTGGTCAAACAATCTCTTTTAAGTTGTTATTTGAGATAAGAACTGGATAGATACATTTTATCCTGTATTCAAGGATTCAAACCCCTCATATCTGGGAATGGAAGTGCTCATTATATACTAGAGAAAATTATAGTAAATCTTTTAACCCCACATAGACTTTCAATTATTAAAAATTAAGGCTACTTTATCGAAAGATTAAAATGCATAAATGTGAAAAAAAATAAATAAATAAAATAAACGAATTTACTCATGGTTGGTTAAAATGTACCAAATATCGCTGTTAACGAATTCTTAATTCTCCTGAAAGAATGTCTTGTAGACTAAAAAGTAATAAACTGACCCTCAATTTTTCAAGTGAAGGTTTTGGTCTATATTCGTTGTAAAAGACGTCTCCATAAATCGTATTTATTAAATATTTATTAAATAAATTCAGGGAGCATATATTGTCTTTTCACGCAAATTCTAATGAAAAACGGTGGGTAGATATTGTGAATTAACTACAACCATCTACAATACCTCATGGGTGTTTTTCATTAGGTTAGTACGGTAGCCTGAATATCTTTTGCCTACTGTCCTTCAATATGATCTCTAAACGGCTTTTTGAGATAGACATCCAGTTGTGTTTTTGCTACAACATCATCAAAAAAAAAAAGGAAGCGAAATATGTCAAGTAACTATCACAATCTACAGTGTTTGACGATAGTTTGGGATTTTTCTCTTGACGAATATTCGTTTTATTCTTGTCGGGCAATCATACCGCATATTATATGAGGTAAAAATACTTTTACCACATTACATTTTTATTATTTTAATAAAATATTGTGAATTAAGTTGTCTCAATAGGAAATATTTGAGTGGATAGTTATCAAAACAAGTGTTAGACTACCGTAAAAATCTTCCATGCTAACAACTTACTATTAACCACAAGATTTAAGGTTCATATTTTATAACTTTAACGTAAGAGGGCCCTCTATTTGTGTGTGTGTG
>CAHIKZ030001491.1:1397500-1412500 GCA_903632075.3 Acanthosepion pharaonis
AAATCAACAGTGGATCCGGGAGTATCTCTGCAAACCAAAATGATCTAAAAAATTACTTTATTAATTATTAAATTTATTAAACTCTCCAAAACGAAATTACTAGCTTTTAATCGTCTTAGAGACCATTTTTTACCTCCCATCTTTATGGCTGATTCTAACCTCCAGGAGATGACTCATGTGCCATCTCGGGTTAAAGATATCCACTGACAAGAAGTGGAACGATTAACTTGAATCAGTTACTAAATCTACTGACAGGAAAGTTTTTTTTTTTTTATCATACTTTTCTTAATATTGCTGCCACATCTTGTATTCTGCTATGTATTTAGAAATTCTTGATAAAATCTAAAGAAGAATCTGCAATGTTATCAGTCTTTTTTCTGGTATCTCAGTATCAGTCACTTGCCCACCACTCTAGCGTAGATTCTCTGCGCTTTTTCTATAAATATTTTCAGGGTAATTGTTCTTCTGATGATCTTTGGTACCTTGAAATTACGAATTTCAGCGCAGTACTAGATTGGCAGCTAGGTTTCATCATTTTATAGTTGAAATGGCCCGATGCAACCATAAGTTCTATGCTAACATTTTCTTCTTTCGTATCTCGCACTTGTGGTACACTTTTCCGACCTCTTGCATTTCATTCAACATTGATCTTCAAAAATGGAATTGCAATATCAATCATCATCTTCTGTCTGCTTCCTTCACCTTCTTTTATTAACTTATCTCTTTAATGTTTTTTATTCTAAGATTCTTTCCCACTTAGTAACCCCTTGTGTCTTAGTGGCTTTATCGCCCTGCTTGGGGTAAAAAATCTAGATATGGAAAATCTGATGCAGTTGGGACAACAGAAGTCGGTGGTTGCCATCAATGCCAAAGTTGCACAATGACAATGTCCTCTTCGATTAGTGAGATTTTGACACCGGGCACTTTCATATTTTGCAGAGGTTTGGTATATATAACATTTAAACTTAGATAATGCAGTTTTTCTTAAACGACAAAGTCATTTATGAAGGAGAAAATGTATTGAAAATGCATTAATTTCGGAATCTATGGTAAATTTATGCTCAGGGGGACACAAGATGTCACCTTTCCTAACAAAACTACGGCTATTACAATATGAGTTATTTAAAAACCAAAGACAAATGTTTTGTGATGTCTACGAAAAATCGTTGCTACTTTTATAATGTCAACGAATACTCGTTGTCACTTTCGTAATGCTCGTTTGTAGTAGAGACTTTGTAATTGCAGATAAAACTTATAGCAACGCCGTTGAACAATACTGGTGTCAGACAGCTTCGAATAGCGCTCGCACTAATAGTACTTGCTCGATAATACTCGCTCGAATAGTAATCCGTACAGTGATAGGAATAGAGAAATAGTATAGTGAATAGAGTAGAGAAATAGAATAGACTAGAAATGCAGATCCGTATAGTAATAGAGGATAGAATAGAAATAACGATCATTACTCGTCAGCTACTTCCTAGATACATGCGTTTTCTCTATGGTCACGTGGTCTGCTTAAATCAATAATGGGATCGCCTGTGTTTGCTCACTGGCGATCTATGTTCAAACTCAAGTGTCGGCAGCGACACTTTATTTCTATACAACAGAAAGCCATAGAAAGCTGAATCTGGTTGGGTAATTTATACATCTAGATACACCAGATGTCAATATATAAATATAATGCTTAACGTCCCCGCATCTTTAACGTTTTCGATGCAAAACTGCTATCGGCGTCTATCGTATTTCGTTCCAATAATCATCCAGGCTATTCTTCTGTGATCAAATCCTGAAGTCGAACTTGGAGCTTTAAACTGGTCTGGTACTTCTGCTATAGATTTAGAGATTCTTGATAAGATACAAAAAGAATCTGCAATGTTATCTGTCCTGGTCTTATATCTCAGTACCAGTCACTTTCCCACGACTCTAATGTATATTCCCTGCGCCTTTTCTATAAATATTTCCATGGTAATTCTTCTGGTGATGGTCTTTGGTACCTTGACTTTAATGTTCTTTATTGCCTCCTCTGATGGTACTTTCTCCTTGCTGTCAAACTTGGCTACCTCCACCGTCGTTTCTTTTTCTTACTGGTGTTTCAAAGAATGTTATTTGGGAAACAGATGTTATTTGGTAAAAGGGTTGGGCCCGTAACTTTTCAGTACCCTCTTGTACTCCTCTATATATGTATCTATCTAATAAGAATAAACCAACTATAAAGTAAAGGATAAACACAAAAACAAGTCTTTACCAATAAAAACAACGAAAAATGAAACAGGAACTGGCCTTACCAAAACACCGACAATGCTCA
Source organism: Acanthosepion pharaonis (assembly GCA_903632075.3). Lineage (NCBI taxonomy): Eukaryota > Metazoa > Mollusca > Cephalopoda > Sepiida > Sepiidae > Acanthosepion > Acanthosepion pharaonis. Next base: position 1,399,806 of record CAHIKZ030001491.1, read on the forward strand.
ATACCTACAATACAAAGAAACCGAAATGGGAAAACTAAATCAAGAGATAGAACTGTAATTTCGGGTACGTTTATGTATTGATCTGGATATATATTTTGCGCTTCTGTATTTTTCAAACAAGACTAGGCAGATAATCAATGCTCTAAGGCGACACACACACACACACACACACACACACACACACACACACACACATATATATATATATATATATATGGATGTGTAGGTGTAAAGCTCTGGAGAAAGAATTTATAAATAGTTAAGTAGGTGCTTTAAAAATGAATACAGCGGAACCATCCACCCGTCCACAACATAAATACTAGGAAAGCGCCTTACTATATTGATACGAATCTAGGTGATCGATACACAATCACAAAGAAAAGATTTACTTTTCTTCTCCAATGAAATATTTCCTTTTGAGAAAACGTTCCCCTTTGAAAAAAATATTCTAAAAAAAAAAAAAAATGAAACAAAAAGCCTTCATGTTGGATATTTCTTTGTAAACACACAAAGAATGTATTTTCTGAAAGTAATTATTGGAATCATTTATATTATTATTATTTTTTTCAAAACTGTTTCTCATTCATATTTTCTTTTTGCTTGTTTGTTTGTCACGTGATTTGGCGCCTCCTGTCGCCAGCGTAAAGGAAAAACGAATCAAGCCATATCACGTGGTAATCGAATGAATGGGTTTCATTTTCTTCCCTTTTTCGCGCGAAACAGACACCTTATCGATTGTCGTAGCTTCTACAGAAGGACAAGGCTGCAGGCTTCAACCTTGCTAATTAACAGGAACTAATTGTTGTCATATCAATGCCACAAAGTATTCCCATCGTCCACAATCGTAAAAGAAACACAATTCAGTGTTGCTTCATTTGTCTTCGTTTTTACCTTTTTCTTTTCTTTCTAATCTTTTAGTTTTTGGTTTCTTTCTTTTTAGCTGCAACATCTTTCTTCTCACTCAGCTAATTTCCTTCTTTCTTTCTTTCTTTATTTATTTTCATCTTAATTTTTTGTTTCTTCCTTCTTTTTTCTTATCCAAATATATTTTTTTCTCTCTTTTTATTTGAATATTTTAAAATTATATATATTCTTTATTTTCTTCTTTTTTTCTTTTTGTATTTTTGCTTTTTCTTTTCTTTCCCTCAATTTACTTTTCATTTCTTATCGAAATATGGTTTTATTCTTTTTTTTCTTTCTTTCTTTCTTTCTTTCCGACCACATTCTTCTCGCCTTTATGTATTTCCCTTTTCTTTTATATATTGTTCATTACTTATTCAGCGCTTCATGTAAGTAGCCTTGTACCAGACATAATTCAAACCAAGTTCCGACATTCCGTTAACCATTCCTTTCTCAAATACCATTTCTTTGACTTAATCAACTATTCACTTACGTTGCGTCCCGTGTCGTCAATGGCTTCAATACCACGGACGCCAACGACACCCCACAGATGTTATCAACGAAAGACGGTTTCTTTTTTATGGATTCTCGGTTGCAGAAGGAGAAAGAATTTCAATGGAATGCATGCCGCTCGTTGACTCAGCTCCCCTTCGTGTGGTCATAGTCTATCTCTTGAACCTGTGTGTAGGAAGCGTATAGAAATTTTAAATATCCTGCAGCCCTTTTTGCCGATTTTGCGCCGTTTTGGTCTTATATCTAAAAACTTAGAAAAAGGCAACTAAGACACTGCCAGAATACCATGCTCACGAGGTATTTTAACCAATCGCTGACCATCCTGGCCCAGCCTCCGCATTCTGTAACACGCAATCAAATCCTTATCTAATGGCCGAAAAGCTAAATCGAACAGTTTTGTGACGTCCGCTAGCCGTTAATAATTATAATTCAAGAGTTCAATGTTAAGCTAAAACTGTATTTAATTACAAGTATCTAAAAGTCAACCAAAGATAATTAACCATTTCAGTGAATACTTTAGCTCGACTCGGCTTAACATCCGGTAAATCTCAAATCATCGATGCAAAATAATTCACACTAATTCGACTGAATAGTTCCACTCGATAGTCACTCAATAATCACTTCCAGTTCAGTCGCGTGACACTGCTATTTATACAGCTGGCGGAAAACAAATTCATAAGACCAGACTGTCACGCTCGAACCTCGGTGTCGGTAGTTACTAATTTTCTTCCTATTCGACAAAGAGACATGCCGCTTTCCCAGGTTGCTGTGCTAAACAGTCTTTCTAATTCCATTTTTCTATTTGAGCGCTAGACTAAGATAAGCTTATGAAATGACATTTAATCTCATATTACTTTGTAAATCTACGAACCACTACCTTTGATCTGAAAGTATTTTGTTTCTGAAAATAGATTTCTTAGAATCTTTCCTTAAAGTTTTTATCAACCGCTGTCCAATGTTCTATGGAATTGTTCCAAACCCATGTTTAATTGTCGGTCGCAGGTGTAGCATTTCCACTTGTCGATTTGAATTGTAATAAAACCGTTTCGTCCTGATAAAAGTAGATTTAGAACATCTTTCAAAAACAGAGAGAAATCCATATTACATTTTTTGTGACGAACCGTGGTCGTTAATGATTAAATATAACTCAAGACTTCAATGTTAGGATAAAAACTATATTTAATTACAACCGCAAATAAACACTTAACAAGAGCAAAGAAGTAAAAGTCAACCAAAGATAACCATTTCAGTGAATATCTTTTTAGTAGCGCGGCTCGGCTTAATGTCCGGTAAATCTTAAATCAAAACCAAAAATCATCGATGCACAATAATTCACACTAATTCGACTGAATATTTCCACTCAATAGTCATTTAACAATCACACCATTCAGTAGCCTGACACCTCTATTTATACACCTGGTGGAAAATATACATTAAGTCCACAGTGTCACGCTCGAACCTCGGTGTCAGTAGTTACTCATTTTCTTCCTACATGACACATTTTAGCTTCTTAATAGTCTCATTACACTGACTTTTGTTAAGCAAGGTGCTACATTTTTGCAGAATAGACGCCCACGTGGATGCTTTCTAAGATACTAAAATCTTAAGTCAAGAATCAATCATTATCTATCCGTCGTATCCTAGTAATCTTCACCTCCTACTTCTTTTCTTACATTCAGATGAAACACCTATTTTTGTAACTCTCTGCCCTGAGTTGCTCTTGGGCCTTGTAGTGGGGAGAATTCAGTAAAAAAAAAGTAAAAGAAAATATCTGCAGCTACGGCTTAACGATCTAAAATAGCGTTTCTCAACTGGTGGCGCCCGTGCACACTGATGCACACTAAAAGGTAGCTAAGGGCACCTCAAATTAACGAAAGAGTAATTTATGAATTAATTTTAATGGTTAAAAAGTTAGATACCAAGCACATGGCTTCCATGTCTGAGTTAAGTCTTTGTTATTTTATATTTTAAAGTGGATGCTAAATTTCTTAATCTTCAAGAAGGGGTGGATAATTCTTCCTTCTCTTTTGCCTTCCTCAAGAGATTGAAATTAGATATTATTTGCCTCTGTAAAAAATAGCAGATTGTTCATAAATCTCTTTAAATGAAAACTGTATGCTTAACTTGTTAAACCAAAATCTCCTATTTTTAAATTTCATGGCTAATTTTAAGTGCGTCCCAGAGTTTTACTTATTCTACAACTACCACTTGAAGTAAAAAAGAAAAAAACATAGTTGAGAGACACTGATCTAAACAAATGTCAACAAAAACAAAAAATTTCTGAGCAAATTTTAGATGCAGAACGACTACTCAACCCAAGTGAAAAACTAGATGTACTCGTTAAAAGCAAAGTAAAAAAAACACCCGCACTCTTGGGGACAGAGTTGTGTCATCGGATCCCATTCTAATGATATAAGATATCTTTTCTAATGCCCTGTCCCTTCAGAGTGTGGGCGATCAGAACTATGCAAAGATTCTCTCTCTTTATTATCTGTTAATTACAATGTATTTCTGCGAAAGAAAGTTGAAGAGCTTCTCCTTTTTAGACAGCCCTCTATTTACAAACCTACCCACAAGACAAGATATGGTACAAGGCCAGTTTTTAATGTTGGGCGTTCTGAGGTCGTAGGCTCGGGAAAAAAATAGCCTGTAGACTCCGTAAACACTGGGTCGTGTTTGTCTACCTCCCCAAACGAGATTCTGCCCTTCGGAATAGCCTCGTCAGTGTTCCTCTCCGCTCGGAGGTAGAGAGTCCGACAAGAGCGGACGAGGAAGAAAAAGCCCCCTCCTTTTTTAACCTTCTCATAGATTTGTTGACATTCAAGTTTAGAGAGTCCTGTCGTCAAGTATTCTCTAAGTTTTAAATAAAATGAAAAAAAAAAAAAAAATTAAAGCACCTTTATCATCTTCATTTTCACGTCTGGCGATAATCACGCGAGATTAAGTGACAGTAAAATCTCCAGTATCTGATTGTCTTTAAGGTACCTGATTCATCCTGCCATGCTTTATCTTTACAAGGTCCAGCTCAGACCAAAAAGGGAATGCTGCTGCCATATCTGGAATGGAGATGTCTAGTCCTCACTTTGCAGTCTTTATCATTCAAAAGCGTTTAAGTAGTTATTTTCTACTCTACAACTCTTTTTTTCCCAGAGTCGAAATGTCGCAAGCCTCTCACTATTCTATTGCTTTTTCATGGCAAATGTTCTAACGAGATACATTCTTTATTTCAACCAGTTCTAACATTTACAGCTAAGACGTGTCATACCACGCACACAGTGTTGAATCATCCTCATACCCTTTGTATTCCATTAATAACAAGGAAGTTCCATTTGGACAGCTTCTTCCTATAAACCCGATCGCTACAATTTTAAATACTTCAAATCACGGGTCAACCGTTATCAACTTTCAACGACCTTATTCAGTAACCTTCTACTTTGAGTGTTTCTTGGGACTTTATTGGTGAACAACAAGAAAAAACAATTGGGCGAATATCGAGCAAAATGAAAAAATGATTTTCATGGTATACGATGGTTGTAGACTTTTCTATTTAGAACTATGGCGATGATGGACTTGAAGCTTACAATCTAAGACATGCATTCCCAGAGTAGCATCATGCCTATGAACTAAAAAAGAATAAATGAATTTTAATAATTAATGGAAAAAATCTCTTAACTAATAACGGGTTCACGTGTTATCCGAAATATATCTTATTACAGAAATACGATATATACATAGTCTATATCCTGGAGTTCAGAAGATTCTCCAACGTGTGAAAATCCTCTCCGGAGTTAAGAACCATAAAAAAAAAAACAGTTGAAAGTCACACTTGATGTCATGTTGCAAGTCTTGATTCGAGGATTGGCATCAGCCATCACAAAAAAAAGAGGAGGAGGAGGACTGATGTGACATTCTCAGACTTGATCACAGCAGGTTCTTCTTCTATTAGTTTACCACTAATGGATGAAAACATAACAAAACCCAAACTTACTAAATGACATATACCGTAAGAGGGGCTGAGTGATCAGTGGTCAGCTACGTACTGAACATAGAAATAGAATCGGCGAGTTGAATTCAACTTCCAAAAGAACCAGTTAGTTCTCACTACGTATTAATGAACTTGTGAAAGGCATGAACTCAACTATTCTCCCCCCATCAGACAAGGATAAAATAACAGGGCGGGGCTTTCTAGTCTAGGTTAGCAATTAGTATGCGCCAAGAAAAATTGTAAATTTTAAACCGCAGAGAAGGCAATGTGATAAAACTGCATTATCTTTCGCAAGGCCACTTATAGTAATGCGCCATTTACAGTTATTAAACACAAAGGAAGCTGTGAGGGGCCATGATTATCCATGTCCTGCAGGGTAGAAGAGAAGGATATCAGTCGGGATGCAAAGAATTTGAGCAGAACATTTTTCAAGGAGAGTTTTATATGATCAGATTTTTCATTGAATAGGTTTCTACCGAGACATGTCGTCCGGCATTTTGCCTGGTTGCTTTTATTTCTCGGAAAACTGATAAGTTTTTTGTCGTTTTCAATTGCCATTTATTTCTAATGAGGAAAAAAAAAACTTTACTGAAGAGAAGTGAGAACAATTTTTCTAATTAACACTCGCATATATAATTAAATTTAGAAACGTGCCTGAAGGAGGTTGTGAATTCAAATACATACACTTAACACTCATTTGTTCATTAATAGCGAAATATATATGAACATAACATCTGTATCCATCTGTTTACACACCTACCTATACATCTACACATACATAGACATGCACGTGTACATGTACACAGTGATACGAAATGGCGCTGAAAGATTCTGGGCCGGCCAAGAAGCTTTGATCCATGAAACATACTTCTTATTGGATATATCATTATTTATACTATTGGTTGCCCAGTACAAGACCTAAGAGCCACTCAAGCTAGAGTTTCACTGGATTAGATTACTGTAAGCTCGCAAAGTGGTTAAATAAGAGGTACATATTATGAGGATATGTAGGATAGACAAATACTTATCATAGACTAGATTAAGATCGTAGTAATCGGGGAAGTATCATCTCGGTGTCTGTTCCTTAAAATAAAATAAACCTTCTGAGTGGAACCTTTTCCTTACAAATAAAATATGAAGGGATGAGGATGAGTACGTGGACTGGCGGGTCCTAGCTGTGAAAGTCTGAACTGGTGGAACGGAGGAATGTAGCTCGTCTGAGTATTTGCCATGAAAATAGCGACAACGTAGCCAGAAGCCAGCAGCTTTTTCGTCAGTTGAAAAGGGGGTTCTAGGGAGGGAAAATTATTAATCGGCCACAAGACTAGGCGAACGCAATTGAACACTGTCAAGTCTGGATATCTAATCACACTTTAGACCTCGTTTCTTAAGTTTCTTTTAATGTTTTAAAATAAATTCCGACTGATGCTGCTCTTACTTTTATTCTTGGCTTTTCAAAACACCTATCGTCATGCAATCCCTGTCTGCAGGGGCACTGTCCTGTAAAACAAGAATATCTTTCCACAAATTCCTTTGTATCTCCTTTTTTTTAAAAGTATCCTCTAATCAGTCCATCTGTTCAAAGAGTACCTTGACCAAGAACTTTCCTACTGACTTTTGGAACTTGCATTTCTTTGGCAATAGAGAAAAGATGTTTAGTTTTTGGACTATATGTTGTGGATTCCGGGATGAAATCCGGTACCAATAAATAACAAACGCGAAGAAGGAATACAGGAAAATAAATGTATTAATGTAATAATACAAACTGATAATGCAGGTTAGTAGTTCCAGGAATGCGGGTTAGTAGCAATATATATATATATATATATATATATATATATATATATATATAGTCTTTTGTATCGACGTATCACTGTATGACTTCTTACTGAGTCTACGTGCTTTGCTCACTGTGACTCTTGATCGCTACGTTCGTTCTGGTTCGTGCTCGTTCGTCACTCTTTCTCGTTCGCTCTTCCGGGTATTCACTAGTAGTAGGGTATGTATACCCTGGGTGAGTCCATTTGTGGAAAAAGGGGAGAAACCCTCAACAGAATACATTCTTTTTTATAGTTACAAATAATTAAGTAAATGCTCTGTTTATAATAAACAGTATTAACGACATTTACCGGCTTGAATGTCCGAGAAATTTTCACAGAAAATATGCGTCCTCCGACAGGAAACGAACCTGTATCCTAAAACGGAACCGTCATATAGCCTGACGTGCTTTTACTGATTTAGTTACATAAATATTTGTATCTATAAAAAAAAATGTATAAACATAAAAATATCTTAAAATAATTGTCGGACATTGTCCATTTCATAATGTGTGACATCATTTGTTTATATTTGGATACGCATCGAGCAGATATGAATGTACGAGAGAAAATCATGGAGAATTATAGTTTAAAAACAGTAAAATCGACCTTGCTCACCGAAACGCTCCTCTGTGGCTAAATCGGTAAAAGGACGTCAGGCTATATGACGGTTCCGTATAAGATACAGGTTCGATTCCTGTCAGAGGACGCATATTTTCTACGAAAATTTCTCGGACATTCAGACCGGTAGATGTTGTTAATACTGTTTATTATAAACAGAACATTTACATAAATATTTGTATCTATAAAAAAGAATGTATAAACGTAAAAGTATCTAAAAATAATTGTCGGAATTTTTTCATTTCATGCTATATATTTATATAAATATATACATAAATATATATGCGTGTGTGTATGTAGGCAGCAAATTCTCTTTTGGACATGTCTGATTGGATAAATTACTGGCATTATGTCTGCTAATTTTTCCCCAAATCTGTTCATACTCACGAATAACCTTCCGTGTATTAATGTTAAAGGATGAGAGAAATGTGCTTAAATTTCTTTTAATTTCATTTCTCAAGTACTTTCAATCTTCTTCCAAGATCATCTTCAGGTGCAAGTGGTACAAAACTATATGTTGTTCATTAGTATAAGTATTTATATAAAGATGTGCTTTGTTATCCATTACCGTAATCTTTTCATTATACTTTTAAATGCGAAACGGTTGACAATCTGCTGAGCGTTCATTAGAACGTGAAAAAATTATCCATAATAGAGAGAACAGATTCCAAATTGCGTGTGTTGAACTGATAAGCAAGAAACACAAGAAGCACAAATAAAATAATTCCTTTTTTTTTATTTTGTCTAGAATAAGATTTCGATATTCTTTAAGAACCCTGATACTTCATAAAGACTTCATGTTACTCAAAGACACATCAATCAATGATCAGAAGTGATAGAAATTGATTAGTATGTTTGCTTTTTGAGTCGGGGGGAAGGTGATTATAAAGACGTAATCATGAAAGAGATTGACATAAACTTAGATGGATGTGAACAGACTGAGATAGATAGGTATATATAGAGATAGATACACACTGAGATATATATGGACATAGATATGAACAAATATATCTTTTTATCTCTGTACGTGGATATCTGTGTATCTATTTCAGTCTGCTCATATCTATGTATCTAATCTAGACAGATAGACGACAAAATTAAATAAAGAGATGAACAAGTTGATATATATATATATATATATATATGTGTGTGTGTGTGTGTGTGTGTGTAGGTGTGTGTGTGTGTGTGTATGATTGAATAAATTACAGGCATTATGTCTGCTAATGTTTAACAAAATCTGTTCATACTCACGAATAATCTTTCGTGTATTGATGTTAAAGGATGAGAGAAATTCGCTAAAGCTGTTTAAATTTCTTTTATTTTTTTTTTCAAAGTACTTTCGATCTTCTTCCAAGATCATCTTCAAGGGTGCAAGTAATACAAAACTATATGTTGTTCATTAGTATAAGTATTTATACAAAGTTGTGCATTGTTATCCATTACAGTAATTTTTTCATTATGCTTTTAAATACAAAACGGTTGAATATGTGCTGAGCGTTCATTAGAAGGTGAAAAATTATCTATGATGGAATTTTTCTTTCTATGTTATAATGTCATAGTCACGTATTATATATATATATATATATATATATATATATATATATATATATATATATATATATGTGCATGTTTCATTAAAAACGACAGACAAGGTACTACGGTTAAACTTTTTATTTAATTTTTCTTTTCTGACAAGAGCTTTCTTTTCTGGACAAAGGGTGTGTAAAAACTGTCCAAATGTTTTATATTTCCGAGCGCTTTCGGCTATACCTGTAGCCATTATCAAGGATGATTCGATTTCTCAGCTTAATTGAGTGTGTGCGTTTTGTGTATTTATTAGTGTGTGGTAGGGATGTTTTTAATACGGTTAGCACATTAAATTTCGGAATTTAAAAACATCCCTACCACACACTGATACATACACAGAACGCACACACTCAATTAAGCTGAAAAATCGAATCATCCTTGATAATGGCTAAAGGTATAGCCGAAAGCGCTCGGAAATATAAAACATTTGGACAGTTCTTACACACCCTTTGTCCAGAAAAGAAAGCTCTTGTCAGAACACAAGAAAAATTAAATAAAAAGCTTAACCTTAGTACTTTGTCTGTCGTTCTTAATGAAACATGCATAAAGGTAGGATTGCTGCCAAAATATACAACTATATATATATATATATATATATATATATATATATATATAGTTTTACAGGTTTGTTATCAATTTTTTTTCTTCGTGCATTTCTGGTTGTTCAGGTTTGTTACCAATTTTATGCGTTTTTAATTTCACAAATTAAATTGATTTCTATATTTGATTGAAAAAGATTTTATATTTTAATCGTGCACCAGCTTTCACTCCTGTTAGTCTGATAAAAATGTTTTCGTTTTTTTTATTAGAAAAAAAGTAATTGTTTATACCAACGATTGATCTCTGACAAAGTGTTGGTCGAAATGTTCCTTAGATATTTATCATTTTTAGTATTAGAACGCTTATATCGGTTCCATTTAAGGTTATAATACAATTTTGTAGTATCAAGTCATTGTTCAAATACACACACACACAAACACACACACACACACACATATATATATATATATATATATATATACATATATATATATATATGTAAAGGTTAATGGCCAGAGGTGAATCAGTCCAGGAAACAGTAGTATTAAAAAGTGCTCAATACGCGTGTAATAAAAAAAAATAAAATAAAATAAAAGTAAAAATAACATGTAGCGCTTTTGATTTTAAAAATCAGGAGGTCAGTTTTATCTGCTACACTGGTTTCAACTTTACGCTATCCTCAGCGGATTTTTATCAAATGGCCTTAATTTGAAAATAATAATATTGCGTTCATTAGTTTTTAAAAATAAATGAAAAGAGAGAGAGAGAGAGAGAAGTAGTGTATAGCGGCTCGGATTGAGGCATCAGAGAGTCAAGTTCGAATTTCAGTCGAATCTATTACATTCACTTACGTGTTAATACCCTTGGGAAAGGTATTAAACCTCTTCTCCCTCTAACTATGGGTAAATAGCAGGACAGACCGGGTTCTATAGACTTGGATGGCAATTGGTCTCCCGCAGAAAGAAATGCCTCGTCAGTCATGTATCGACCTATCTATATTTGTCTATTCATCTCTCTCTCTTTTATATATATATTATATATATATATATATATATATATATATATAACACATAAAATGGTTAATGGTCCGAGTTGAACAAGACCAGGAAACTAAACCAGGAAATGTAGTATTAAAAAGTACTCAATACATGTGTAAAAAGTAAACTAAAGTAAAAATAACATGTAGAGCTTTCAACTTGAAAGATGAGGAAGTCAGTTGAATCCTTGGTTTTAACCTTACGGCATCCTCAGGTGATGTTTATCAAACGACCCCTTAAGCTTTACTTTTTTAAAAAAAAAAGTAATGAATGCTATATTATTAAAAAGAAATAAACAAACGCACGACGTTGGGTATAATGGAAAACGGAATTCAACTGACCTCCTGATTTTTTAATATATATTTATATATATATATATATATATATATATAATATTATATATATATATATATATATATAATTGGCTTTAAAGGAATTCAGAAAAAATTACGCAATCAATCCTCTTGATATAAACAATAATACACTATTAAATTATTTTTGTAACCAAATGCACCCTAAATATGAGTAAAATGAGAAAGCTATTAAAAAATTGCTGCTATTTAATAGCTAACGAACCTAACGAATACCAGAGATTTACCATTTACTATAAAATGTAAAACGTCTAATTCAATTATTACAAAAATCCCGCCACCTCAAAACACTATCCCGTGTAAACGTAATGTTTAATTGGCATGTCTTTTGAAAGATTGTATCGCTAAAAAAATTGTTACATTGGCCACACATACACCACACTCACTTGTCGGTTAACTTGTCACTTGTGGAAACTTGATCATCACAAACAAACAAAATGTAACTACCAACAGAAGACAAATACCTTAGTTTTATCATCTATAATAAAAATTTAAACGTACAATATAATTCTTAGAAATAATTAAAATCCTTAAAATCTAACCTCTGTGAAAATAATGTTATTTATGGATATTATGCCCTTTGGGAGATTGTATCTCAAACACTAACAATCAACAAACAACATTAAATTCTGACATTGGCCACACATGCATCACACTCTCACGTAGATTAACTTGTCATTTGTTAAAATTTAGTGCAATTCGCGCTCATATAGATGAATATGTGAAAAATAAACAAAATAATTTTAACATTAGATACATTTTAATAGATCACACAAAAACCTTATAAAGGGCACAACGCAAAAAAAGGATTGCAAATTCTGGAGGCTGTTGAAGTAAAGGACACGCAGCCAAAAATTAAATTAGGTGTCTTCTGCATAGGGGAGAGTATATTGAAGTGCAATTAATATAAGAAAACACACACACATAAAAATTTCAATTTGACCGTATATATATATATATATATATATATAATTAAAAGAAAACGGTTAAATTCATATCCTCATGTTATTTAAAATATATAATATATTTATCGCATATTAAAATAATTTAAATCTTAATTGCATAAAAATCTAATCTGTATAAAAATAATGTTGTTTATTAATTCTTATGTCCTGTGGGAGATTGTATCTCGAAAACTAACAATCAAAAAACATTAAATTCTTACACTGGCCACACATGCACCACACTCTCTTGTAGGTTAACTTGTCACTTGTCGGAGCTTGATGCACATATTGATCATTACAAGCAAAGAAAGTACAAGTATCAACAAAAGACAAATTATAATAGGTAATACCAACATATATTCACTGCAATGAAAGTCTTA
>CAHIKZ030001491.1:1417500-1455000 GCA_903632075.3 Acanthosepion pharaonis
TGTAGCATCTTTCAATTGTTATTGCCTAAAACATTTAAGCTCATAGCTAAAATAAAAAAAGCATATTATTTTAGATATTTATAGGTCACGCAGCCTGATCTACCCATCTAAATAATTAGATATTCCTTTGTGAACAGGAATCGTGACGAAATGTCATTAAGTTTATATTTTAACCATAAAACAATATCTAGTTAGTTGCAGCCTCTGTCTGTCTGTCTGTCTGTCTGTCTGTTTGTTTTCGAACTCCTCCTAGGGTTGTGGTGACTCCTATATCCATATATATTCTGAAACTACAAAATTACAGGGTACTTGGATAAGTAAAATTCATTTTGATCAATGAGGGTCCCTGGGGGTGGGGACCCCCCCGCGAAGTATTTTTCCCTTTGATATGAATTAAATTAAATTTAAATTTGAACAAGAAAATGACTCCTATGCAAAATATAGAGGGAGAAAGCCAGAAGATGGAGGTCACATCGGCAAGATCAAAATGAGACAATATAGGTATAAAGTTGAGCAAGAAATCACCAATAAGTGGGTAGTGCCTTACAATACATATTTGTTGCGATAATTCAACTGCCATATCAATGTTGAAAACTGCTCATCATTTCATTCAATCAAGTATTGCATCAAATACATATCAAAGGGGTCAGATCAAGCTGTTTTTGCATAAACCCAACACTGAAAAATTTTTTCCCTTTGATTTAAATAAAATTTAAATCTGAACAAGAAAATGACTCCTACCCAAAATATGGAAATTAATAATTAAAATTATTTTCATATTAATATGTAAGTATAGTCTTTTTATTACTTAAAAGTTGAGTAGGCACTGTTTATTTATTAAACAGTATATTTAATTATATTTAGTTTTGTATCCTAACATAAAGCAATTTTAGGAATGGATTTTACATTGATTAATCCGGGATATATTATTACTTACGAAACAGAGCAGAGATGTATTTTTGAGAGTCGGGAAAAATCAGTTAAAAAGCACTATTCGATGATTGCTTGGTTATCAGACACTCTGTAGCCAAGAGGTCAAAGCACGCCAGGTCTAATGGTAGTTTCCCCTAGTAGAGCGCAGGTTCGAACCCTGTCCGGGTAGCGCATATGTCTCAAATATTCAGGAAGGTAGAGGAAAATAAACAAATATACTGTTTAATAAATAAACAGAGCGTCTACGAAAATATGGGTACGAAGTAAAAATAACGTTTAAACTATATATATATATATATATATATATATATATATATGGACACAATATGTTTTGAAAAATGAAAACATTTTATAAAACATACATGCAACAAACTATTTCTTATTTAACAGTTAAAATATTTAATCCTCCTTGAAAAAGGTTAAATCTATAGCCGAAAACGCTCGGATAAAAAAAAACCCCAAAAACATTCGGACAGTTTTTATATAATTTATCGCCTGAAAAGAAAGAAAACATATTAGATCGTATGAGAAATTGTATAAAAGACTAAATAAAAGCACCTTGTCTGTCGTATTTAATGAAATGTGCATGAAAGAAAGATTGCTTAAATACACAAATATATATATATATATATATATATATATATATATATATATATATATATATATATATATGCAGTGTGTCTGTGTGTGAGATATAACGCCTGAGGATCTATGTAGTTGCCGGACAATCCAATGTTCCATCTGCGATCACCGCTACTGTAGACATCTTCTATAGGCCTGTCGCTGGATTATGTATTTTTGATGGAAAAGATCGATGTGATACAATGAAAGTCAAATCTGTTAGCGATTTCTGCTTTTCAGAGCCCATGAGCGGGCAGCAGGAGCAGATGCGTAACAAAGAAAATAGTGCTGGACTGTTATTTCATATCTCCCATATGGAAATGTATGCAGATGGAGATAAGACTTGGGACGACAAAGGTGCAGTTCTGCGGACGTATTCTGACAATACTATGCACAGGACATATGTGTAACTAGCAGCATGGCCCGGCGTTGCCCGTGCTTGATTCAAAAATCGAATTTTGGTGCAAATCAAACGGCTCAGAAAAGAAGAAGAATGCAACCTAAAGATTTTATAAAGTTATTTATATTTTCATAGGCCTGTTTCATTACTGAAATAGCGAAAACGTATTTGGATAGCGAAAGATGCTTTCCAAAAGCTAAGCAAAGTATTAAGGAACTGGAAGAATTCATTAGTATCATAGGAAAAAGTGCTGAAATGTTATGCAATAACAGTTCTCCTATATGGCAGTGAATATTGGAAAATGTCCTCACAGATTAAGAAGATACTTAAAACAACATAAATGTTCTACAGAAGGATTCTGAGAATATGGAACGATGGAGTTTTAAAGAAAATGGAAACAGAAACGGCACTTATACTTAATGTCAGAAAAAGATAGTTGAAATCTCTATGGCACATAATGAGGAAAGAAGGCTTATAAAATTTGATACTCACAGTATATTCTGAAGTCAAGAGGGGCAGATGAAAACAGCGTATAATGTACCTAATGAGCTTGTGTAAATGACTGACAGAGCAGGGTTTAGGAGAGATAACAAAAAGACAAAATTTATTAACGAAATGATATTGGGAGAGCCATGAACGCCAACGGACAGGGCGTATAGAAGTAGTAATTATGTTTTTCTCCGCCTTTTTATCTAAGTTAGGCCTGGTTGACTTTGAAAGCAGGCAGTTATCTTTTTATTTTGGAAGCCTGGCACAATCTTATTTGACCGTCTCTTGGAAAATAGCTGTATATTTATAATGTTTCTTTTTCTATGTTTTAACCCGCAGTTACAATCATCGGCGCCTGCAAAGAAAGGAAATAGAAATTTGTCTAAAACACAGACAATAAAGAAACGTGTTACCTTTAACATCAACTCTCCCTACGTAAGAAGTTGTGTGCAGAAGATTTCAGGAGATAAAGTGAAACCAAGAAGCTTTTGTTTTGCACTTCCCATTCCATTTTAATAAATTAAAAAAATATTTCCAGCACCATATTCGTTGGCTTATCAGTTAAATTTTTTAACGATTGCTTAATGCATCTCTAGACCTAAAGTTTCTGAATTCCTTAGGTGGAGGGGGTAGGTAAATTTCCTCGTTAGTGGCACCAGTCGGCGTCGCCATGATTGTTGCTGCTGAACAAAAAATCAACTTTAGTCTTTCCAGTTTACTCAAACGGTCATTACATTATTCTTACACTATTCAGACTGTTATCCTCATCTTCATTGCCATATTCACAACGTTTCGGCCATTATACTCACTGGCCTTTATGTCTATGTCACTCTATGTATCTGACTATATCTCTGAGATGAAGTATTATGATTATTTGTTTTATTTACATTATTCGGACTGTTATCCTCAGCTTTATTGCCATATTCACAACGTTTCGGTCGTTGTACGCTCCGGCCCTCTTCAGGTGATTGGAATTTCGAACCGAACCTTTTAATTCGTCCACCGGGGTAGATTGTTCTAGTTCCACGTGCCATGTCTCTTTCCGGTTCGGTTCGAAAGTTCAATCACCTGAAGAAGGCTGCAGCGTACAACGGCGGAAAAGTTGTGAATATGGCAATGAAGGTGAGGACGATGTTCCGAAAAATGTAAATAATGCAAGTAATCATAATACCTCATCTCAGAGATTTAGACAGACAATCCTTATGTATCTTTCAATTTTTGACGGGTTATCATCGTATTAGGAAGACTTGTGTGTACATTTAAAATCTCAGCACTGAAACAAAATGGCAATAGAAGGCTTCCAGAACTAAAAAAAATGTCGACGAGGCTTTTTTTTTTATGAAAGAGGTTATTTTGATATTTTAGAGCTTCTTTTGTCTAAAATATCTTGATTTAATCATAGACAGGAAGTTGGTGATATTTTTTTCATGTTTCCATCAAGCCAGTTCTGAATTGATTTCAGTTCATTTTTATGGGATGAAAATTTTAAGCTTTTTGCTGTAACATTCAATAACCTCGAAATTGCAAACCGGAAATCTTGACAAATTTTGCAGAATGGCATCCATAAATCATACAATTTCTATTCCATAAAGCAAATAGAAACAAATTATTTTATTGAATCGTCGGCTCTAAAAAGTCTTGCATATTTTGTCAAAATTTTCTAATCCTTTTGGTTAAGTTTTTGATGGGTGAGAAAGGGAGACAACTATAGCGTAAAAACTGATAGTTTAGTTTTTTTTTACTACTGAGGGTATGTTTTTTGCATGTATTTTAATTTTACTGCTGAGAGTATGTTTTTTGTATGTTCTTTTACTGCTGAGGTTATGTTTTTTGTATGTTTTTTTTACTGCTGAGGGTATGTTTTTTTTACTGCTGAGTGTATGTTTTTTGTATGTTTTTATTACTAAGAGTATGTTTTTGTGTGTTTTTTACTGCTGAGGGTATGTTTTTTGTAAGTTTTTTTACTACTGAGGGTATATTTTTTGTATGTTTTTTACTACTGAAGGCATGTTTTTTGTATGTTTTTTTTTACTACTGAGGGTAATGGTTTTGTACTACTGAGGGTATGTTGTATCCCATCTTTCTTTGAACGTTCGATCCACTCCTTGCGAGAAAAAAAGGGATTCCTTTTTCCCCTTCGTAGGTAGGGCATTAGTATAACTTCTTGTTATCTAGTTGTCGTCTGTCTGTATTCTGAGGTGACACGGAGTACAAAAATTACTTTGTTATCTCTTAGGTTAAAATCAGTACATATTGGGGTGAAAAAAAGATCACCTCTTTTTAGATGACGGTTCCTGATGGACATGAAATTCTATTCAAATCTCTGGTACATCCTGGTGTAAATCACATATTACAGACAGATCATATAGACATCACGGACATAAGATTTGAACATATTAGATTTCTTTTTACAGAGATTTTAATAAATATTTCTATTTATTCACCAACTCCATGCTGTTTAGATGACCTGAAGAGCAACATGACTAATGGCATTCAGACGATTGCGAAAAAATCTATGGCGAAATGTGGATTTGTAGAACTTCAAAATCGCATTATGATTTATGGTGAAGATGCTGGGATATGTTGAAGATTAACAATTTTAATAAATCTCTAAAAATGAAGTATATTTTCTAACATTTTTCGTAGTTTGATTTTAACATGAAATAAAAGCGAATCCTGAAAATTAAACCTGCAAATACTTCTACTTATTATCTATCTAAATCCCTGCCTATCTATCTATCTATCTATCTGTCTATATCCCTGCCTATCTATCTATCTATATCCCTGCCTATCTATCTATCTATCTATCTATATCCCTGCCTATCTATCTATCTATCTATATAAATCCGTGCCTATCTAAGTCCCTGCCTATTTATATCTATCTATCTAGCTAGCTGTCCTAATCTGTTCATCTATCTTTATCTTTATATTTCTTTGTTTTTGTCATCTAGCACTTTCAGCCACTCATCTACCTATTAGCAAGATCACCCAAAAACTATGGACATGAAATTTTACTCAGTCAGTTATATGCCATGCGTGATACACGCTTAGGCGATCATGTATCTTTCCATACATGATTGACGAGGCAGATTTTTTCCCGCGGTAGACCAGTTGCCATCCAAGACTATAGAACACGGTCTATCCTACTATTTACCCATAGCTGGGAGGAGAAGAAGAGGCTTCATACCTTTCCCAAGATATTAGCTCGTAAGTGAATGTAATGGATTCGACTGGAATTCGAACTCGGCTCTCTGATTCCTCAATTCGAGTCGTTATCCATTACTCCAGCGGGTCTTTTAGTAGATTGTATAAGAGATTTAATATCCAGTCAGTCTCTCTCTCTCTCTACTATACATATACATACACACACACTATATATATATATATATATATATATATATATATATATATATATATATATATATATATATATATATATATATATAAAACCGTGAATATGAACGAATTATGCAAAAAAAACAAGCAGACCTAATGTTTGTAATTTATTTAATCAGACATGCCTAAAAGAGAATTTGATACCTAAATACCCAATATATATATATATATATATATATATATATATATATATATATAGAGAGAGAGAGAGAGAGAGATAGTGCAGACATAAAAATCAATGCTGTACGACGACTGAAAGTTTCACACTTCCATGTGATCACCAGACTAAACGGTATCACTCTTTGGCAGTTTATATATAAATCGAGTTGTATGTCAAGCGTAGATTAAGTGGAAGGGGATAAAAAACGGTATTTTTTCCATTTCTTCTGCTTAAAGCAAACACGCTGATGATTACTTTATGCTAAGTTCTCCAGATGTGCTGACTGAAACGAATGATGCAGCGTGTCAATTATCTCCTCACAATTTCGATGAACACAAGATGTGAGTTTTTCCAAAATTCTGGATTGTTAAAACCTATCATATTCATTCCATCATGAATAAAACTGAAGTTCTAAAAATTTAAATCAGCAAATCATTTCTAATTATTATCTAATGCATAACGATTAGTTGAAAAATGTTTATTGAAAAATAAATTATAAAGGTGGAAGGGGCGCACAGTAAGAAGAAAGGATTACAGATGGAGCTAAAGGTTGCTTAATTTGTACCCAATGTATAGCAGACGCAGTAGAACATATCAAACAGAAAACGAAAAGTTGGGATAAAGGGGTGTGTTAATAAAACATACCAGAGAAGACTATAGTGCACTTTTATCAGTTCGATTGTCCAACAATATTATCGGTATTTACAAAGTTTAGCCTTGTCCAGCGGGTGATAGGTGTAAAACTGCACCAAAATTAATGAGAGCTTTTATTTAGGCTCGAATTCCAACCACTTGTGTGAAAACGACGATATGGGCAACTATCTCAGCCCCCAAACAGACCACAGATATTGATAAGTATAGCTTAGTCTGGCACAAGGACAAACATTGGAGGATTGTATCGCGACAGATTTTCTGCTGCTGATAATCGCGTTAACTTAAAAATCAAGTTATGAAATTTTGGCATTTTACTCATTTTTAATGTTTGAACGGTGACTTTTGGTGAAGGTGGAAAATTACAAAGTCGTGAAATAAGGCCATTTCACCATCTTACAGAATCCATATTATATGAAAATATAGTCTGTTTGCCATAAGGAGTCATGTGTTTTTGATTTGAAAAATTCTCTAGGCTAAAGTACGTGCTTCTCATCTAGATTAATACTCTTTTCTTTTTTTTCACTGAAAGTTGATGAAAGTCAAAAGATATAAAGATTTAATCGCAATAAATAATTAATGAAGTTCAGCAAATTGGAGAGAACATATCGGAAGATCTATTTTTGTCGGACTTAAAATAATTCGTCTTTGGCTTTTTATTACATCTGTTTGCAACCGATTTACGATTGCACTCATTAGAGGGGAAAGAACAGACATGTTTCTCAATCCCGGGAAAATAATTGATTAAAACAATTTTTGCACCTATGAATTAGACATTTGTACGGATGTTTACAAAACTATGTTTGGGTATTATTATTATTATTATTATTATTATTATTATTATTATTATTCTATGGAATTGTGATCAAAGAAATCATTGTGAAGAAACGCATTGAAATCTTTCTTCAAGCGTCCAAATATAAACAAGTTTAATTCAGAGAAAACTGTTTTGCATAGTTGAAATTTTATTTGAAAGACTAAAATATCTCAACATAACTGTCTGAATCTATTCATATCTATCTATCTATATTTACTTCTATCTATATCTACTTTATCTATATCTACACATCTATTTATATCTATATCTATCGATATCTACTTATATCTATCTATATAGAGTTTTATCTACCTACATGTACTTATATCTATCTATAACTATTTATATCTATCTATATATACTTATATCTATCTATAGCTATTTATATCTGTATATATACTTATATCTATCTGTTTTAATCTATCTTAATATATTCATATTTATCTATATCTACTCATATTTATCTTAAACTATTCATATTCATCTATCTATCTATAGCTATTTATATCTATCTATATATACTTATATCTGTCTGTTTTAATATATCTTAATATATTCATATTTATCTATCTATATCTACTCATATTTATCTTAAAACTATTCATATCTATCTATCTATCTATCTATCACACCCTGTCCATGTTCATATCACCTCTCCCTCTTCCTTTTCCAAATCTTTTCTTTCTTCATTAATCCTATTTTTAGCAGAGAAGAAGCGATTCTTCGCTTCCATTCCATTCTTTTTTTTCTTTTCCTTCAATTAATGAAACTGAGACAGAAAAAAATATTTGATAGAATCAATGATAAAAGACAGAGAGGAAGATAAGAATGCGAAAACGAATGAAGGAAATAATAATGTTTAAAGGATGGGGAAAAAAGAAATATTGAAAGCGAAAACAATAAAGAAAAAAAAAGACTCAAAAGAAGAAGAGAAAGAAAGAAAATGTATGAAAGAAGGCAAAAAAAAAAAAAAGAATGGAAATCAAGATACATGTTCTTCGTGACCAAGTCGGTAAGCCGTACCGGACCGGAAAGCGCAATTTGTTCTTTAATAAGATTTCTCGAACATTCAGACCGATAGACGAAAATAAATAAATTTACTTTTTAATAAATAAACGGAGCGTCTACACAAATACGAGCATCCACAAAAAATAACAAAGTGGAAAATCTATAAACGATGCGTTTTGCCGAGTACACGCATATGCATGTATATGTATCCCATCATATGTACACGTGAACAAAATTTTTCATTCTAACCCGAAAAAACCAGAGTTAGCAGACATTCACCGTGAAACGTATGAGAGTGAGGTATGTATATTCAGAGATATAAACTAGGAGAGATGGATACGGATTGACTGAGACATCGACCTGAGTAACATATAATTGAAGATATAACAGCAATAAACAACATTTTTACAGCTCTGAGAACCCAGACAGTATTTTTAATTTCTTAAAATTGGATCGTTTTGAGAACTTCATGACTACTACCACTGCTGACGGCAAACCTCTTGCTTATTATCACACCATCGAACGTTTATAAGGACGAGAGGAATAAGGTATGTTGTGTATTTTGTATTATGTACTGTATGATGGGGTAACGGTTAACAGCGCGTAAAGTGATGTTAGCGAATATTCCGGCCGAGTTCACTTCATTTAGAAAAGGCATGAACACATTATTTTCTCTGTTATAGGTTAAATAGTAAATTAAATTGGGCTTTCTAACTTTGAGTAGCAGGCAGTCTAGGAGGACAAATTTCGATTCAAAAGGAAACGATAAACTATTCCGTTATCTTTTCGTAAAAATCTTCACAATTCCAAAAATGATAAAGAAAGGAATATGTGGAGGGCCACGATCACCTACGGATTGAAGGAATATAACATTTTAGTCTACCGAACAAACCAGAATTAATTATACTTTCCATCGGTGACCCATTAATGCTTTGTTGTTGTTCTTGTCTAACAAACGTTGAGTACGAGAACTTACGAGATTACCAACGAGATTTGTGAGTGTGCCTCTGGCAACAACCATTAACTTGTAACGAAGTATCGAAAATACTGGCGGGATTTGGAATTTCGGTATACAAAATGACAACTGCTTAGAACGAAAGATATTTGAAGGAAGGAAAGGTGAAAATCAGGGAAGATATAAACAAATGAAAACTGAAAGAAAATGTTTCAAGGAAGAAAGAATGAATAGAAAAAGCAAAGGAATAAATTTACGCAATAACGTGATTTTTAACAATTTGATCACGTTACGTCTCCAGTGTAATGGGCACAGCCCTTATGACGTGCATAGATATTATGGCAACAGAAATGTAGTTCTACAGAAGGATGCTGAGAATGACATGGACGGGACAAGTAAGCGACGAAGAAAGACTTAAAGAAAATGTAAAAGACATTTCTGGGACATATAATTAGGGAAGAGGGCTTCGAGAATTTGACACTCACACGGCATTTCAAAGGCAAAAGGGAGAGGAGAAGAAACTGACCTGATTGTGTGAATGGATACCAGAGTAGGGGTGGCATGGGGAGAAATGGTAAAAACACAAACGTTACTAAGAGTTACAAGGGATTTGACGTTGTGGAGAGCCATGATCATCCTCTGCCCCGAAAGGACGCAACACATAGAAGAAGAACCGAGTAAACATTTATAAAAAGATATATTTACAAGATTTTCCTTCAACTCCCCCAAGGTCAGATAAGGTTAAATGAGTAAGAAAACTGTTTAAGTAGGCAAAGGTCTATTCAGGTTAAAAAGAAACATCAGATAATCCTACCTTTTACCTAAACACGACCTCTGGGTCTAGTTGTAAAACTACAACTATCTCAATCACCAAACCTAAATCTAGGTAGTGTAAACTCAAAGTTATTCAATAGAGGAATTGCTGAGAAGGTAATGGAAGAGCAGGCGAAGAATAAATCGTCCAATTACAGCAAATCGATGCCTGCAGCTTGTATCGATCTAGCTTTTAACTCATAGCGCCCTCTACTGGGAAACAAAATAGGCATATGTCTTATGACTTCCCTCTTTTAATGATGGCTAAGCGATGTTAAAGAGAAGTTCCTTTGAGTCTTTCAAAACTCTCGAAACTTTCAAAGTCTTCTTTTCTTTTGTTGTTGTAGTTAATATTTTACTAGACAAGAAATTTCTGGAATTATTCAGGGCAGATCTGAGATGAGTTATTATCAACATTACATATATTTTTCGAAGGTTTTTTTTTGTTTTAATATGTTTCTAAAATTATTTTCGACCGATTTATTTTCGGTTCTTCACAGGTCTACACAGTGGTTTTGAGGAATTGTTTATGAGGGGAGTTAAATATGGATTCCAAAAGAAAATTTTGATGCGTGATCAGATTTTTGGCTGTTAGTTACGCCGAGATCTTTTCAGTCGTCATGATTTCTTTTACATTTAATATGTGTAAGAGAATCACGGGACTGGGTGTTAAGGTCTCGTATTGATTCAAAAACAGACGAGATTGTATGAGTATAATCTCAACTAGAATGTTCAGGTCTTTTTTTAATCATTTCACTCCAAGCAAGGAAATAAAGCCAATAAGACGCAAGGAGGTTAGCGAGTGTGAAAGAATAAAAGAAAAAAGTAACGTTTGACATTGCATTTACATTTTTGAAGATCATTTCTTACTGGAAAGGAGAGCGTTTCACGAGCGAAAAGTATGAGAGAAGCTGTAGAATTTACGGTTGCATCTAGCCATTTCAACTGTAAAATGATGAGACCTAGCTGCCGATTTAGTACTGAACTTAAATTCGTAAACTCGTGGTATGAAAGAGAAAAGCTCATCAGAACAATTACAATGAAAATATATAAAAGCAGAGGCAAGTTAGGTTAGGGCGATGGGAAAGTGACTGAAGACGACATGCCAAGTCAGGCGCATTGGGATTTTTCTTAGGATTTTATCAAGAATCTCTATGAAGACATGACATCATCACCATCTTCTGTATCCCTGAATCCTGTTCTTTTATTGTACTTTCTCTTAACTAAAGTCTTCTCATTCTCTTTCACTCCCAGTAACCCCTCGCGTCTTAGTGGCATTATCGCCATCTTCTGTCTTCCTGAAACTTGTTCTTTTATTCTCCTTTTTCCTCACTAAAGTTTTCTCATTCTCTTTCGCTTCTTTTCGCTACCTCTTGCGTCTTAGTGGCATTATCGCCTCGCTGGGGATGATTAAAAATAAAAATATGTACAATTTATAATAGATTACGCGTCACTGTTACAAGGGTTTTATTAATTTTATTGGATTTTCCAAGTTCCTTATTTATTAGCCAGGTTGCTTAAACTCCAAGGAGAGCGATTCTAATTAAATATTATAACTGCAGAACAAGCGCAAAGTTTACAATGACAAATATTTTGAACAAAAAATGATGTGAGATTTTAATGACAAATATTAATGTCAATTGAGAAAACGGTTTTCTGAAATCGTTCATGCACCGTTTTCTTTGAGTTAATGTATTTTTTCCTGTCAAATAAACGGCACAGTATCCGGAAAAGCAATCCAGTAATAATCAGTACTGATAAATAGACATTCACCATAATAAAAGTGTTTCTTGAAAATTCAACACAAATTTTCAATCGGTTTAACAGGCGATCATTTCAGTGTTTTATTAATTTTTGTTTTGTGATGGAGCATTGATATGCATAAAAATATTTATCATCTCTTTAAAAGCGTTTGGCTTGAACTATGGCTTCACGTGTGCCTTCAGAAGAACCAAAGCATCTCTGAGCTGGTTTCTTAACACCATCATAAGTTGGTTTCCATCAGGAGTCACCAATTCTATGTTTCATCCGTTTGACACACTGAGGTTAGCGTTCTTCAGTATAATATACAATTTTTGTTATCTTCATAGGCACCCAGTAAATGGTGACTAGTGATTTTTCTAACATGTTTTTCACTTGATTTTTGCGTCCTGGGTATGACGATAAACTACATTCAGCAGCAAGGCCTATGATCAGGAGGTTTTGAGGAGCATGAAACCATCTCTTAATTGCTGACGTTTCTAGGTCCACTCTGACCCAGGGTGGTAGCATCTGTCAGGGTCCCAGCTACGGGGAAAGAGTTAACCCCACAAAAGTGGTCAAAACACTATGAAAGAGTAAAAATTGATCTTAATACCAGTAATAAATTTTTAGAAAAATTATTGCCAGCAGTACATTTTTGAAAAAGAAAAAAATATCCCAGCAATACATTTTTGAAAAAAAGATTTTACCATCAATGCATTTTTGGTAAAAAATTATTACCAGTTATACATTTTTGAAAAAAATATTAGCAGCAATACACTTTTGAAGAAATATTATCAACACCACAGTTTTCGAAAAAAGAATTAATAGCAATAAAAATTTTGTCGGTATTAAATAACCCATCGAGGTTGATATGCAAAACAACCCAAACCAAACCAAACCCACTTGAGTTGCGAGCCAACGCCTTTTGCTTCTCGACACTCATTCACTGTCAAAATACCCAACAATTTCAAAGCCTTACAAAGACAGAGTTTTCGAATAATTTCTCTCTTGATTCTGGATACAAATCGATGAGATAATGTCCTTAACTTGCTCTTATGGAACCTGCATCGGAATCGTCCAGGATCTTCAACAAACTCCTTCATAATTTGATGCTGCCTGTTTTTACAATTTCTAGTGTTTTCCTTTTAAGCTTTTCGAACTCTGATGTTATTTAAAAATCCCTTTATCCATCCAAACAAACTTAGCACTCATTTGAAAGCTTCAAACTCGCAATGTCAACTTCGATAAACAGAACATTGCATATAAAAAGCTGTCGTTTATTCACATCTGCGCAGAATGAACCGGTTTTCATTTCAACTGCGCAGGTCGATGTTGCAATCGTTTAGAAAATTAGACTTTTCATTCTAATAAGAATTTATATTATAAATCGATAAAACATGAAATTACTAATAATCTGAGACGCAGTGCAGTCAAAATTGGATGACTTTATTCTTAAATATGTTCAGATTGTTGACTCCTGTCATAGGTTAACAGAAAGCCAGTTGATTGATTGATTCGTTTTCTAAGACTTATTAATCCTTTGCAGGTTATTTAAAGTCAGAAAATATATTTAAATTGTAATATTTTTTTTGTGGGGGATATAACAATGGTTTAATGATGAAAGTTTTACGACTTAACCTAGAGAGGGGTGGAAAAGAGGGGGATTCATATCTTTCCCAAGGGTATTTGCGCCTAAATGAATATAACGAACCCAACTGGAATTGGAAATTGGCTCTCCGATTAACAATTAAGAAAGATTATCCATTAAACCACCCGCACATCCAAGCTTAGAACCCCTGGTATTCCCAAGCGATCACCGATCTAGGTACTGATCAGGCTCGATGTTGCTTAACTTCGGTGATCGTACAGAGACGGGTGTTACAATGTGATGTGACTGTAAGCCCAGAAAGACAGTTCAGAAGATTCGAAAATATTAGAATCTAACTACATGCTTATTACATTGGACCAGGATTATTTAGCAACGAAATTAGAATGAGAGTCTGCTGCAAAAAGCCACACAAGACGAAAGAAATATCAGACAAAATTCAATAATAATTGACAATCTAGGAAATTCAGACAACTTAAGACTGTTATTACGAAGTGTAAAAGAAAGCGAATTAACTTGAAAGAAATACTAGTCAAGAATTAATACTAATTGACAGTATAACATTTAAGAAATTTTGACACTTATTACTTCAAGGTGTAAGCAAGAGAAATGGAAAAACGACATTAGTCAAAATTTTGTACCGTAATTCCCCATGTATGATACGCATTTTTTCTAAAAATAATAAACAAATTAGAGGTGCGTATTATGCACAGCTACAAAAAAATCTTTAAAAAATTGCCGTTTCATAGGTCTATTTCTGTTGCGAAATGACTGCACGCCACAAAAATACGACAATTTGACACTAACATTCGGAGATTGCGACTCCATAAAGATGTCAAATAAAATCATATGAACATAATAATAATTACAAATGTAAAATAAAATAAGAATTATCATAAAACTAAATTAGAATAATATTCTATGTTTAAAATCATTTTTAATAAGAGTAGGAAACGCTGGCCATAATGATATTGAAGAGGTACAATTTATGAGGTTTGATTACCAAACAAGGGGTGATTATTATGCATGAGTACAAGCATTTTCCCACATTTTCAGCACAATTGTAGGCGTGCATATTATACATGAAGGCGAATTATACATGGAGAATTACGGTAATCACTGAGAATGCCTTTAAGAAATTCAGTCATCTTAAGATTATTATTAATACTTAATACTAATTATTAAGTGCAACAGCAAGGGAAATAAGACGAAAGAAAAATTTTCTAAAACAGAATATGAATGGGCGCTAAAGGATTCTCGGTATGAATGTCTTCCTAAAATCAGTGTCTTAATGATTAAATATGAGATTATTGATATTGGGAATTGTGTCATGACAAGCTCCTTGTAAATAGCAAGACGGGTCGCCGTTTGATGGGAGGTTCTAAGTTTAAGACAGGGAGATAATGACGAGAGAAAAGGCAAAAATCACGCCCGAGAATAAGGCAGCGCGATTGTCTTTTTGTTTCGTCTAGCAATCGGATACACAAAGAAGTTGTATGTGACTGGTAGCAACATTTCTTTTGCTGGTCACTTTCGAGTGTCGTCATTGGCAGCTTCATCGACGATTCACGCACGAACTCTCCGGTTTGAGTATATATTGCTATCCAGCGAGGAGAATAAACTTGGCTTTTTGTTTGTTTTTTAATATCCACTTCACTGTCTGCAAGCAATCATATTTATTTTGCTTCAAGTTCTGAGAAATGTTAGCTTGTAATTATATATATATATATATATATATATATATATATATATATATATATATATATATATATATATATATATATATATATATATTTTGAAAATAAGAAAAAAAATTAAAAATTAAAATCATTAGACACACTGGGTTGTAGATTAATATTCTTTCGTTTTTTATTATTATTATTCCATTTAGATTCCTCGACTAGTTTCTGACCGAAATGGCCATCATCGGGAGGAGAAATTAAATATTTCTGCTTGCTGTTAGCAGAACTACAGAAAATCTCTCTCTCTCTCTCTATATATATATATATATATAATATAAATAAATACATGTATATATTATCCCTCATCAGCTTTATATTTATATATATATATATATATATATATATATATATATAGATAGATAGATAGATAATAAGATATATCTTTTATCAGTTTTTTATATATATATATATATATATATATATATATAGATAGATAGATAATAAGATATAATATCTTTATTAGCTTTTATACATATATGTAATTTAATTTTTTATATTATTTATATTTTATATATATATATATATATATATATATATATATATATATATATATATATATATATATAAATTTATATGTGTATATATATTTTCTTCAATTTAAAAAATATATATGCTCTGTTATAATAAATACATTGAGTTCTATTTCTGGATCTGTTTTAATATTTGATATTATTAGGATCCACCTGAATTATATACCAACATATCTATTACCTGTACTATATATATATATATATATATATATATATATATATATATATATATATATATATATATATAAAGCGTATCATTAAACTAAGTGAAGCTATCTTTTTCAAAGTTCAATCACCCTATTTAAGACATGGACATCCGTTTCTCTTGTTCTCGTTTTCTCTTTGTTTTTGTCTATATATATATATATATATATATATATATATATATGGTTCGGTTATTAATATTTCAGTCTCTCACGTGATACGACGTCATAGAACCGTATCATGAATTTAAGACCTGCTTCTGCTATTTCGCGACCGTTATCATCGTAGAGCAATCTTCTATGTCAACATAACAGAATATTATATTTGATGGTGAATATCTTTGTTTAAATATAACCACTCTGAAGATGGCTTATGTGAACCGAAAGATTAGATCAAGGAACAGCTTAATAAAAAAAAATAATGTTGGACAATTTTTTCTTTATTTTTTTATTTTCACCAGAAATTAAAGTAACCATACAAAGTTTAGAACGCCTCGTAATAGGTATTCATTGTCTGTTATATTTAACTATATATATATATATATATATATATATATATATATATATATATATATACCGTATTGTTCGCTTTTAGAGAACGAAACTTTAAATTAAAAATAATCCAAATCTATGGATTGGATCGTGACAGAAATTGCTGCAGTTATTCTTAAAAACTCGTTCATAGGAATGGCAAATTTATATAAAGAAGTGCCAAAGAGCAAGTTGCAGAATAAAAACTATTATAAAAAAATGTAGCTTCCAAAACGTGTAAATATAAATGTGATTTAAATTAAGAACATGGTTGATTTTATGATGGGACAAAATGTTAACAAGACGTGTAAACTCCATGGCTTTTAATTCATTTTGCACATCTACGAGCAATGGGCATCGCTAATTAGTCACGTTATTCAGGCGTGATATTTTCCCATTTCTCCTGAAGTTTCTCTCACAAATCACTCAAAGTCAACAGTTTTCTTGCCCTCACGGATTCTTGTACAATCATAGAAGTTAAGCAACATCGTTCCTGGTCAGTACCTAGGTGGATCATCGCTTCGGTATACCAGGTCCTATAAGCTTCGACGTAATGAATAACGGTTCGGTATTGTTAATCAGTGATTTGAGGTCAGATTCTAGTCGGGTTCGTTATATATACTTAAACCAAAGTACACTTGGGAAATGTTAAAAATCCACCTCTTCTTCCCCCAGCTCTGGATTAATTAGTAGGTCTTGTATCAGTAAATAATTATTATCTCCCTCAAAATTCTTACAATCTAAAAATATTTTCAGGCTTTAAATAACCTGCAACCTGTAAGAAATCAATGACTCCAAATTTTACCGTCATATTATTACCGATAATCATTATATATATATATATATATATATATATACATATATATACATATATGTACATATATATATATATATATATATACATATATGTACATATATATACATATATATACATATATGTACATATATATATATATATATATGTATGTACATATATGTACATATATACACACATATATATATATATACACACATACATATATATATACATATATACACATACATATACATATATACATACATACACATACATATACACATACATACATATACACACACACATACATATATACACATACATACACATACACACACACACACACATATATATAATTTATTTGGATGGAGATGTGGATTTGGTTGGGTCATACCATAAACACATCATGTCTAAAAGCGAAGTAATTGTTTTTTTTTTCATTTTTAAGTATGGAAGTATTGGAGTATTGCATGACATAAAGATTGACCCAGGAGAGGTGCTCTTTGGGAAGGAAAATAAAACACAGTTCTTTGCTATGTCGGCCAATGAGTAGGCCAACGCCAGCGTCAACGCACGCCTTCCATACGAATACGCCACCACCTCCATTTTCAACCGTGTTTTTCACACATTTGGAGAAACGACTTCTCTTATTTATGCAGTTTCATATACTGCTTGTCAGAACTAACCAAGGTAAATTTACTTTCATCTCTGAATAATACTCATACCAAGTTTTCATTGGTTAAGATGATGGGCTTGTTTGTAAAGGCTAGATAATCTTTTTAGTTATTCTTGCTGATGAGGTTTGGTTTGGTTTATTTTGTTTAACGGCATATCAACCTCAATGGGTTATTTAATGCCGACAACATTTTTAGGATAGATTCGTATGAATAGAATATGTATTCTTTGGTTTAGATTGGTTTGGTTTATTTTGTTTTACGGCATATCAACGTCAATGGGTTATTTAATGCCGACAAAAATTTTTATTGCTGGTAATATTTTGTTTTATCAAAAACTTGTTTCTGGTAATATATTTCCTTCAAAATTGTATTGCTGGTAATTATTTTTTCAAAGAAAGTATTGCTGGTAATAGTTAACTATTTTCCCATAGCTGGGACCCTAACAGGTGCTACCACCCCGGGTCAGGGTGGACCTGGGAACACCAGCAATTAAGAGGTGGTTTCACGCTCCTCAAAACTTCCTGATCAGAGGCCTTGCTGCTGGACGCAGTTTATCGTCTTGCCCAGGAGGCGGATGTAGTTTAACATCTTATCCAGGACGTCTTTCTGATGAGGAGTTGATGACAGAAACTGAAAGAATATAAATGATCTAACAGTCTTCTGAGTTATTTTCATGCCAAATTTATCCGTTACTTGACATGCAATGCCCGCTGACGTATCAAGTCGGTACGCTCCAGAGCCTTTGATTTGCCCTCTTCTGACCTGGTGCTATTTTCCGTCGCAGCAAAGGAACCTTTATCATCACAAAGTTTTAATATTCTACAAATTACACTCTTCTGTGAATTTCTTTGGCAATAACAGAAATCGTTATCGCTTCAGTTTTTAATGAGACAATCGAAAATGGTGAATGCATCATCGGAGTGGGAACAGTTTCACATCATGATAACTTAGAAACAATACATTTGATGGATGTGGGATATTTGTTTACATGACAATGATGCCATATTTTATTGAAAAATATGACGTTTTTAATCACCGATAAATATAAATTACAATGTTTGTTATCGAATTTTGGATTTTATACTTTATTTTTTCAACATAATAAATAGATTTGTCTGTAAAAAATAACCTTGTATTTTTATTATAAATGTAAATATCTAAAATAAAGAATATCTGCCGTATTTCAAATCATAATAAAATTATTAGATTTGAAAATATTTCGTTTTTAAAGTTACTTTTTCTAATATTGAAAGCTAATATGTATATATGATTAAATAAGGAACAAACAGCAAATCCTTTATAAATTTGACAGGTTCCGCCATTATTTTTTGTAGATTCGTCAGAAATTTTGGGGAATGTGGAAAACGCGAATAATGTTTTGGTATTTTCATGTTTTCATTAATAGGGAATCCATCATTGGTTTATATTTTGTGGTGTGTCTGATCTGAATTCTTGAGGTCATTTTTGTGTATGTCTCGTAGTGTCTTTGTGTTAAACATTCTTTTGGATTATATATATATATATATATATATATTAAACAAAAAACAAAAACCTTGGTAGAACCAACTGTGAACTTGCCAAAAGACCTAAAATTTTGATCAAGAACAGAAAAAAAGAAAATTACCTAAAAAGCAGATGCTCATCTACATAGCAAAGTTCCCCACCTCATTTACTGTTCCCACCTTAGTTTTTTTATATATATATATATATATATATATATATATATATATATATATATATATATATATATATATATATATTAACACGTAAGAACTGTGGTTCGGAGTTTCCGTGGAAAGTCTTTTGCACCGTTACTTTTTTATTGACAGATCCAAAAAGTGTGGATGGTCCGACACAAGCCTTCACCACTTGAAACAAGTCATTGTGTTGGTTTTCTGACAACTACAACTAATTAGTTCCACACATATCCAACTTCTGCGAAAAATCCTACGAAACAACATTAACTTCATTTTGGCATTTGGAATGTACGAACTCTCCAGGACAACAACTCAGCACCAGAAAGAAAAACAGCCCTGGTCGCATTTGAGCTAAAGAAGTGCAACATTTATATAACTGCGCTGAGAAGCCTCAGTCGACTACATAAAACGAAAAAGCAAAATAAGAAATCTAACAGTGTTCCTGCTGCACTTGGATGCAATACTTCTTCTGTACTGTTTGTGGTCTTTTGTGTAATTCTCGAGCCGGTCTGCTATATATGTGCATATTTCATTAAAAACGACAGACAAGCTATTACGATTAAGCTATTTATTTAATTTTTCTTGTACGAACAAGTTTTTTCTTTTTTGGACACGGCGTATGTAGAAACTGTCCAAATTACAAACAAAATGAATCTTCACTCAGAAATATTTTAAATTCACTGCCCCAACTGCGCGAAATAAAAAAAAATCAAATTAATTATCTACTACAAAAAAAAAAAAAAAATTAAAACAGCTAACCTTATCCTCAAAAATAACAATGTTACAACGAACGGACATGAGGGTCATAGGAGTTTAAATGACCTTTAAGGAACACCTGTCTGATCATAGCTCTATTAGAACCCATTTAAGCTTACACACAAACTTACCAGACTCCATCCGAAACATACTAGGAGAAAATATAATAAAAGCATAATAACCTCATACACATGTAAAAACGATTAAAATAATGGAAGTCTTAATAAAAAAAGAAAAAGCCAATACTTAATAATATTAATTACGAACATGGCCACAATATGTTGTGTTTGGAAAGTAAAACCTATCTATAATACTAAAAATATACACACAACGCACACACTTAAACTGAAAAAATAAAATCATCCTTGATAATGGCTAAAAGTATAGCCAAAAACACTGGAAAAAGAACATTTGACAATTATACACACACTTTGACAGAAAAGAAAAAAAAAAGTTTTTAACACAAGAAAAAAAATTTTTTAACACAAGAAAAATTAAATAAAAATTTAATCGTAGTAACTTGTCATTTTAAGGAAATATATATAATGAAGGATATATATATATATATATATATATATATATATATATATATATATATATATATATATATATATATATATATATATATATATATATATATATATATATATATATATATATATATATATATATATATATATATATATATATATATATATATATATATATATATATATATATATATATATATATATATATATATATATATATATATATATATATATATATATATATATATATATATATATATATATATATATATATATATATATATATATATATATATATATATATATATATATATATATATATATATATATATATATATATATATATATATATATATATATATATATATATATATATATATATATATATATATATATATATATATATATATATATATATATATATATATATATATATATATATATTAGAGATTAGAGACACTATGTCTTCTTATTTTAATAAAATCCGTTCATACTCACGGATAGCGTTCTGTGTATTGCAATTAAATGATGTAAAATGTGCTATAACTGTGAAAATAGTTTTATTTTCCATTTCCCAAGTACTTTCGATCTTCCGAGATCATCTTCAGGGGGTGTGCGTAGTAATGCAAAACTGTCTGTTGTTCAAGGGTGAAAATAGTAATACAAAACGTTTTTTCGATATTCATTCGATCGAAAGTACTTGGAAAATGGAAAATAAAAGCGATTTTCATAGTTATAGCACATTTCGCACATCATTTAATTGCAATACACGGAAGGTTATTCGTGAGTATGAACGGATTTTATTAAAAATATGCAGGCATAATGTCTCTAATTTATTTAATCAGACATGCCTAAAAAAGAATTGGCTGCCCAAACACACACACATTTATGTTAGGAATGAAAATATAATCGTACATCCGGACTCACAGCTTAATACAAACGCGCCTCTGAAAGCGGATTGATGTAAACTAGTATACGCGTCTAGGCGTATGTATATTCGCACGTGTTTGTCCATATTAATAGCCAGTATTTCTACCATTATTCGTGTGAAACTCCAAGCCTGTAGCTTCGACAGACGATGAGTTATTGCTGGTCACCCCCACCCATTTATTGTTCACCTGCAGCACTTCGTGACAGCGTTTGTCCAACGACGTCTCCGAATTCAAAGCATTATGGCTGCTGCAAACCAATAGACAGCTATTGCCCTCTGGCAATAAATAAGATGAATTTATCGGCGGAACAGTGGTGCATTGAGGCACATGAGATCGAACTTGAATAAGTAAAACAAACCGATCAGTATCCATCGATCTGTTCACATGTATGTATTCATGCATGTATGCACGTAGCTATCTATCTATCTATCTATCTATCTATCTGTCAAGCATAGATATCAGTGGCATAATGTGAGCGCTGATGAGAAGTAAACTTCGAAAACCTGTACAAATGACCGAGACCAGTTCAAAACAACACTTCCAAAATGGAAATGTATATATATGTATATATATATATTCGATGATAACTAAAATTTTGAGGGAAGAAAAAAGATTTATATATGGTCTTATTAATTCTGAAAAAGTAAGTTTCTTTTATAGCTGACTCTTGATTACAAAATATATCTGGAAAAGAAATAGGAAATGCAACTGGAGCCTTTAAGCTTAATTATTTAAAGTAATTTTACCAATTTCAAAGTTCTATGATGCTTCAAAAGTTAAATTGAGATGTAGAGACATGTGGCTATGCAGTGAAACTGGCAAAGTTATTTCATATAAGTATTTTTAAAGACTCCAGTAACATTTTCAACTTCTTTACATATATATATATATATATATATATATATATATATATATATATATATATATATATATATATATATATGCTACAGGTAATAAACCTTTTGGTATATAATCCAAGAATATATTATATTGGTATATAATCCAAATAATATCAAAATTTAAAACTAATCCACAAAAACAGTTCAATGTATTTATTATAACAGAGCATATAAATTACACAACAAAATCCAAAAATTACCTCATATATGTAAAGATCTATTTTAGCCAACGAGAAGTACGTCGGTCGAATTCAATGCCGGAAGATGGAATGAATAAGACCGACGTACTTCGCGTTGGCTGAAATAGTTCTATACCCATATGAGGTAATTTTGGGATTTTGCTCTGTAATATATATATATATATATATATATATATATATATATATATATGAAGACGCTTATGTGAAATATCCATTAGTAGTTTTAGCAGTTCGTTTCCTATGTTATTCCAAATAATTATAAAACCTTTCATATAGATTGAACACTTGAAGAAGGCTGAAAAAACGTG
This sequence comes from Acanthosepion pharaonis, assembly GCA_903632075.3. Classification (NCBI taxonomy): domain Eukaryota; kingdom Metazoa; phylum Mollusca; class Cephalopoda; order Sepiida; family Sepiidae; genus Acanthosepion; species Acanthosepion pharaonis. Next base: position 1,440,894 of record CAHIKZ030001491.1, read on the forward strand.
CTAGCAGCAAAAAAGAACATGATACTTTTTGGAATGCTAATGACTTGTCTCAACATTACAGGCGCTGCTTATGGTCTGTGGTGTTTCGTACGCTTAGCTTGGTGAATCAACATAACTCACACATTATCAAAGAACGTCACGGACATATACTTCAGGTTTCACTTTTAAGTTCGAACAAAGAGGCTTGATTAGGATAGCATATCAGGGCTACTTTTTCTTGGTGATTCAACTCAACCGGAATTTTCCCACAATTCATAGTCAAAAGCCGTCACCATCATTCCCGAGATCAGTGCCTGCATTTTGCACCAAACCTTTTCTAAAATGACGTCCGACTTGCAAATATCTTTAGGATAGTGAGGTAAATATATGACGCAGGTGGTAGCTGACAGTAGAAAGACGGGAACAAAAGAAAGGGTATCCAGTATTTGTTACCCAATTCAGATTATCGGAAACCAATAAAATCAGCCCGGCGGGAAGGTGCAGGAATTGAAAAGTCCCGAGATCCAAATCTGGATTAATATAATCCGATACGGTTAATCTGGCTTGACGAATATTTTGGCACAAGTACATCTTGATGCATTACAGACGGACATCAGATGTAAACGAGCAATGAATAAGCAACAAAATACAAATGACAGTGAAACTTGGGCCGGACTCATTGTTAAGAGAGTTGCCTAATTTTTAAGTAGAGAACTTTTTGCGTGACGGTGCTCGCACACACACACACACACACACACACACACACACACACACACACACACACACACACACACACATATATATATATATATGCATCCTATACGGAACCGTCATTTACGCTGACGTGCCTTACCTCTGGGCCACAAAGAACCTTTTCGGTAGACAAGGTCGAATTTACTGCTTATAAACTTCAATCTTCCATGAATCTCGTACATTCATAACTGCTCTGGCGTATCAAATGTAAACAAATGACGTCATATATTAAGAAATGGACAAGGTCCGACAATTTATTTATTAAAGACATTTTTATGTTTAACGTTGTTATTTATAGATACAAGTATTTAAGCAAATGCTCTGTTTATGATAAACAGTATTAAATAACATCCTGTCAAAGAACGAATATTTTCTATGAAAATTTCTCGGACATTCAGGCCGGTAAATATTATTTAATACTGTTTATCATAAACAGAGTATGTAAATATAAAAGTGAACATTGAAGTCAACACTCAGAGGAGAGAGATTTTTTCATGCTAGACGCAATCGTCAGGCTTGACGATTGCGTCTAGCATGAAACAACCTGTCTCCTCTGAGTGTTGATTTCAATGTTCACTATATATATATATATATATATATATATATATATATATATAAAGTTTATCTGATTCTTAGAAATCTATGTTTTAACTGCCAATTACTAGTCTACTCCCCACCTCCCAAAAACAAACCAGGCATTTAAATAAAATTAAAACTGACTAAAAAAGCTGTAAGGTAATCTTGCCGTTGCGTAATGACTAACGTGTGTCTCAAGTGTTGTAAATTCGATGCTCGATGAGTGTTCGATGACGGTGCCGGTGTGTTGGAGTGAGTTTAGTAAATCAACATTGACTCTGTCTCGTTGCGCAATGATTATGTCGCAAACGAATTATCTTGTGCTATGAAACTGATCGTCAGTGTGTGTTCACCAAAATAGTGCCATTGCCGTAAATAGTATTCCAAATCTAAAATTGCTATTCTGGCTGAGATAGTTACATGTTTCTCATCGGTGCCAGATGTCAGGGTTCAAGTTCAGAGAAATAATTTTTAGCCGATATATAGATATAGATTGGCGCAACATAATCTTCGTATCGTTATTTTTGTCTTTTTTGGCATACTACGCTAACTTTCGGAATTTCAGGAGAACTCGAGAGAGAGAGAGAGAGAGAGAGAGAGAATTATAGAATAATCGAATAAAAGAACAGACGGAGAAAAGAACACGATTATAACGAAAGCAAAACACACAAAGGGAAAAAGTAAATAATACAAATGAACATATCGAACGTGAAAAATATCGATTCTTCATAATCGATAATATGTCAATTTGTGTCCCGCCAAAAATGAAATAAATTAAGAGAAAATAATAACAATGCTAACGAAAAAATAGTGTATATATATGTATATATACATATATAAATAGTGTGTGTGTGTGTATATATATATATATATAGTGTATAAATAACGTATATGTATATAGTGCATATATATATATATAGAGAGAGAGAGAGAGAGAAACACACATTATATATCTATGTATCTCTCTCTCTCAGAGATACATAGATATATAATGTGTTATATATATATATATATATATATATACCCAACCATGCGATCCCGCGTATATTTAAATTTGTATATATATTATTTAATTTTTGGTGTTAACAAAACAGTCCTCAATGTTGTAATACAGAGCCATAGCGTATATATTAATAAATATACATATTATATCAAAAGAATGGCTCGGAGTTTCATGTTCAGTACAATCTTCAAGTATTTATAATGTGTGTGTGTATATATATATATATATATATATATATATATATATATATTATATTCATACACACACAGAGACACATACATATAAATATATAAATTGTTTACGTGACCGTGACATCGAACCTGGGGGAACTGAAAAAACGTTTGGAACGTAAGTTTAGAGACGTGTCCATAAATAACTCGTTTATTTTCAAAACCTTACTTGAGGCAAGATTGAAAGAACTGGATATCTGAGGGAGAACTGAAACTGTCTGTCGGTGCTGGGGTGTGTGGGGGAATATTGCATAAATGGCTAAGATTCTAAGTGATTTTTTATTAAAAATAACTAATAGCAATTAACAAATACATCACTTGCGGAGCTAACAATATACCGACAGAATCCCCTCCATAAGGGTATGATCCCCAAAAGAGGCTCCCCTCGGTTCGGATGCTTGCAGACATCTATAAAGGGGGACCAATATTTATCCAAGCTCAAATTCACTACTATAATGTAATGGTCTTGTAGTATGTGATCAACGCCAGGAAATACCAGAGGTTCTAAAAGAATTTAATATCAATCAGAAATCTTGATCTAAGAAGAATTGATATATGGTGACCCCAATATATACTTGGTATACCCTAATAGATAACAAAGTAAATTTTGTAGTCGGTCTCACCTCAGAACTTAAAAAGAGGTGACTAACCTAGAATGTAAATGAATAGACACCAAGTGCAGAATCTAACCTCAAATGACGTTGATGGCTGTACCAACATAAGCAGGAAATCAACTCAGCTGAATTTAATTTACACACAGAATACAACCCGATGACAGGAAGTTATATAAGCGCCCTACCTGAGAGGAGAAAAGGAGAGTCTCTCACATCTTTCTGAAAATGATTGAAAATTTGATGTCCCAGAAAAACAAATATTCTCTACGATCAACGTTAATTTCACGGAATCCAGAATTGAATAAATATTTACTTTATGTATAAAAGTCTTACTCTTCTATTCTCGTCAGATGTTTCTCACTTAACTTTTACTCTTTCAAGGTGAGAGATTGAAATATTTACTAAGCTATGCTGCCTCAGTGCCTCTTTAGTGAGATTGGATAATACTTACGACAGAATTGGACTGGCTTCGGAGGAGGACTTGTTAACCATAACTTTACAACAAATGACAACTATAAGTATGTACGTAGATATGGTTAAGCTGCGCTAGAGGCAAGGTTCTACAAAATGAAAATGTTAACTTAAGAGCACGAGACATGCTCTTAAATCGCCTGGTCCGGTATCGACTCTTCTATGGATGTCATGCATGTTGTCCATCTCGTTCGGATATATCTAAACTATCAACTGTATACAACAATTTCCTCAGGTTTGGGATTAAAATGGTTTCAAGCAAATGAATCCCGTAGGTCTTAAAAAAAAGACAACATTTTTATCAGATCTTATTGACTGGCGCTACACATTCACAAAGAACCGCATCACTTGAAAAGTTCCAACAACCAAAATGAATAGCACGTGTAACTAGAAGGGAAAATGATGATATAATGACGATGTTGACTTTCCACACTAACTTAAATAAAAGGTTAGGAAGGAAACTCCTATTAATAGTAGAAAGAATGATAACAACCGACTTGAGAAGTCTATATTTTAACCATTTCACCCCAAGCAAGGCAGTAAAGCCACTAAGACACAAGAGATTAATAAATGTTAGAGAATAAAAACAAAAAAGAAATATTTTTAAGGAGGGAGAACAATAAAAGAAGAAGAATAAAAAGACAGTAGATAACGATTGACATTGTATTTAAATTTTTGAAGATCAAAATTGGCTAGGAAGCATGAGAATTGTTAGCATAGAACTTAGGGTTACATCTAGCCAGTTTAACTCTAAATTGATGAGACCTTGCCGCCAATCTAGTACTGCTCTTAAATTCATAATGTCTAGTTACGATACAGGAAAGGTCATCCGAATAATTACTTTTAGAAAAGACACAGGGAAGCTATATTACGGCTTTTCATGAAAAATTCTCTTTTAAGAGAAAGGTTTTATAAATTTAACTTGAAAATAACACTAACTGTTCGGTTAATAAATGCAGAATGTTTCCTTATAGGGAAACGGCTGTTCTCACCCTTACTCATTAGTAAGGCACCAAGTGAGAATCAAAGTCGCTACACTTGCGAAGCGTTCTGAAAGACGAACTTGGCAAATATCTCGCTACAGTAGGCATTGAATACAATAATGCCATGTTTGTCTTAAATTGATATCTGTACGCTTTTCTCAAGAATGTATATTCTGTTTAATTAGTGAAGGTCACTCGAAGTCAGTATGATATTTTGTCAGTTATGAGCCAAATTCGATAAAGCGACGGTATTTTGTTAACGAAGCTAGGTTAATTGTCCAATTAAAACGAGCCTATCTGTTGCAAATGATTAAAGTTATTTGGAGAAATGTCCCTCGGAGGCTGGAGAAAGCAGTGAGCTACAGGGTGTCTGAATATGTCCGACACGGAGGGTGGGGTGGCGATAAGGAAGAGTAACGGATGTGAGGGTGACTGGGGAAATCCGTTCGGTTGAAAAGCAAACAATTTGAAGCATCTTCCATTTCGATGATTCTCTTTGCTCGGTTGTCAGATGCCCGGAAGAAGGAACTGAAAAAAGCTGAAACATTGCAGACAATACGTTACAGGTATTGGGGATATTGTAAACTAATGTCTAACTGCATGACTCTCGTGAGCTATCTGAGAGACCTCAACCTACATGCACAGAATGTTATACTGATGGATATGCATCTGTAAATGTATGTAAATACACATATATTCTTATATATATATATATATATATATATATATATATATATATATATATATATATATATATTTACATTGGAATCGTAATCACATCGTGGTTACGATTCCAATGTAATAAATTATAACCATGGAATATTAGTGTTTGAGCCTTTTTATATTATATTCTTAATCTGTGCTGGACATTGAGTTCTATCTGGATTCTATTCTCTTGGGAATATATATATATATATATATATATATATATATATATATTATTTATTAAAGACATTTTATATTCAACGTTCTTTTATTATTTAAGTAAATGCTCTGTTTATAATAAACAGTATTAAATAACATTTACCGGCCTGAATACTGTTTAATATAAACAGAGCATTTACTTAAATACTTGTATCTATAAAAAAAACGTTAAACATAAAAATGTCTTTAATAAATAAAATTGTCGGACTTTGTCAATTTCTTAATACACACACACACACACACACACACACACATTAATTAATACACAATAAAATCTCAAATCACTTCATATGAGGAATAAGATTATTTCGACAAACGAAAATATAATTTGTCTGTCTTATCAACCCCGATATACACTGTGTTCGTATCGGAAATAGAAATTTAATTGTCAAATCTAAGAAATAAAATTAAAAAAATACGGCAATGTTTTAGCGAAAATAAAATAAAAAAAACAAACAAAAACGACACATAGATAGAAAGCGACAGTTGCCATTTCTAGGTCACATAATGAGGATAGATTACTTTGAAAATTTGACACACCCAAGGCGTACAGGAGTCAAAAGGGACAGAAGAAAGCAGTTCATAACATAATTAGCGAGCTACTTAAATAGTTGGCCGAGTAGGGATTAGGAAGGATAGAAAAAAAAAAAAAAAAAAAAATTTAGTAAGAGCAAAGACAGGAAGATTTGGAGATCCATGATCGGACAAGACCTGAAGGAACATGTCACAAAGAAGAAGAAAAAGATGTACACGAAGTGGTGCTGAAAAGTCCGTAATCCGACCTAATTATCAAAATCCGTTTAATCGAAGTTTGAGCGTGAGACTCAGTCTATGGCAATGGATCAGCGTCTCTAGAGATATTTCTGGTTGGTGTTGAAATTATATATATATATATATATATATATATATATAAAATATAATGAAATCCAAAATCACCTCATATGAAGAATAGGCTATTTCAGCCGTCTGTCTTATCAACACCCGTTTGGGCTGAGTTCGTGTCAGAAATAGAAATTTAACTGTGAAATCTAAAAAAAACGAAACAAAAACCAGTCGATAAACTAATCCAGAATTTATCCATTTCAATGTTTCATTCAGACGAAAGGCATGAGATAGGGGAGGGTGGAAGGTATTTGTCTTAAATGGAAGATGTTTTATAAAATTAACCTTATGACATTAATTTGGGGTTATGTGAAGAATTAAATAATTATTTAAAATTAAAAGAGGAATAAAAGGTGTTTAAACATAACTTTAAAATACATCGATAAAAGGATGCAATAGATTAAGGGAAAGAGAGTTTTGGGGGGAGATCTTAGAGAAGGAAAGTTTATAAATTAGAAAATAATATAGTGTAAAGAAGTCATATATATATATATATATATATATATATATATATATGCATTGTAATTAAATATTTATATCCACAAATTATCACTCTAATTCCTCCACAAAATGTTGTCTATTGTTTGGTTGTTTACTACCTCAAAACATGTTTCTCGGATTCACTTAAGTTTTTTAGCTGGGGACAACGATTTTAGTGGGTTAATATATTTTCTCGTTTTCTGGAAAAGAAAATGGCTTTTATTGTTTTTCTGTCCGGCCGGAAGAAAGTCGAGATCCACTCGCGTTCACCAATTTCAAATAACGTCGAATATTTTGTCCAGGTCAAGTGTTAGACACAATTGCATTTACGCACATTTGGGAGGCATTGTTGAAGAAAATGTTTAATTTACGGGGGAGAAGACATAGAACAAATGCAAGAGATTACTTGAAGAGAAAGAAAGAAGGAATCAAAATCGAGACGACAGAAGAGAAAAAGAGAAAGGGGAAAGAGAAACGAAAAGAGAAAAAGGAGCAAAAAGAGAAACGAAAAGAGAAAAGGAAGAGAAAAGAGAAAGGGGAAAAGAGAAACAAAAAGAGAAAAGGGAGGAAAATAAAAAAGGAGAAAGAGAGACGAAAAGAGAAAAGTGAGCAAAAAGAGAAACGAAAAGAGAAAGAGAGGGATAAGAGAAAAGGGAAAGAGGAAAAGAAAAGAAAGAAAAGAAAAGAAGGAAAAAGAAAAGGAAAGAAAACAAAAAGAGAAAAAGGAGGAAAAAGAAAAGGAAGGGAAAAGAGAAAAAAAGAAAAAGTAAAGGAAAAAGAAAAGGGAAAGAGAAACGAAAAGAGAAAAAGTGAAGGAAAAAGAGAAAAGGGAAAGAGAAACGAAAAGAGAAAAGGGAGGAAAAAGAGAAAAGGGAAAGAGAAACGAAAAGAGAAAAGGGAGGAAAAAGAGAAAAGGGAAAGAGAAACGAAAAGAGAAAAGGGAGGAAAAAGAGAAAAGGGAAAGAGAAACGAAAAGAGAAAGTGAAGGAAAAAGAGAAAAGGGAAAGCGAAACGAAAAGAGAAAAGGGAGGAAAAAGAGAAAAGCGAAAAGGAAGAAAAAAGAGAAAAAAGAAAAGAAGGCTGAAATAAGAAAACAAAGTAAGTAAATGAAGAAAGGGGTGTAAAAGAGAAAGGGAAAGGAAAAAAGAAATAAAAAAGAACAAAAAGGAAAAGAGAAAAATAGATAAATTAAGCACAATACGGAAGCGAAAAAGAAAATACGACAACAACTATATAATAAATATAACAAAAAAAAAGAAAAAAAAGCTGAAAAAGAAAATAAAAGAAAAAGAAAATAATAGAGCGAAGAAGAAAGGAAAGAAAAAAAAAAAAACGTTAAAATGAAAAAAAAGAAAATAAAAGAAAAAAAGAAAAAAGAAAAGAAAAGAAATGAAGGAAAAAAAAAGAAAATACGACAACAAGAAATATAATAAAATGATAACAATGAAAGGGTAAGAAGAAGAAAAAAAAAGAGAAAAATAAAAATTTAGAATGATGAGAAAAAGAGAAACACCAACAAAAGAAAATAAAATCGAAAAGAATAATATTCATAGAGCGAAGAAGAAAGATGAATGAAAGGGGGAAGAAAAATAAAAAAAGTTGAGGAGGAAACGTTGAAATGACAAAGAAGAAGAAAGAAGAAAAAAAAACAGTTGAAGGAGGAGAAAAAATAAAAAAGAGTAAGAAAAAAAACAAGAAGAAAATAAGATGAAGGAGAGACTGAAGAAAAAAAAAAGGAGAGAAAATATTAAAGGATGAAAAAAATGACAAGAAATAAAGGAAGAAAATAAATAAAAAAAAACAATTATAAGAGGAAGAAGAAAATAATTAAAGGAGGAAACAGTTGATAATGAGAGTAAGAAGAAGAAAATAATTAAAGGAGGAAACAGTTGATAAAGAATAAAAAAATGAAGAAATAAAAAAAGTTGATAATGAGATAAGAGAAGATAAAGAATAACGGTTTTGAAAAAGAAAAGAAAACATGGATTATAGAACAGGGAAGAATAAAAACAGATATTCGTGAAAAATTAAAAATATGAAAATCTCTGGAATTTTGCGATTCTGACAGACCAGTTTATTTTAAAAGAATGTATTTGGTTGTTGCGAAAAAGAAAAGAAATTGTGTCAAATTGTTTCAGCAGTTCACAGAGCGAAATCGAATGAAACAAGGAAAATGCAATGAGAAGAAGAAACGAATTTTAAGAAGAAGAAAAGAAGAAAAGAATTATCGCAAAAGTGTTTACGAACAGGAACGGTTAAGAAGAAGAAAAAAATGGCCCTAAAGGTAAGAAGAAGATTACAGGAATCAGAGATTCCAGGAAGGTGTGGCTCCATCCAGACTATGGCAGGCTTGGGATAAATGAAAGAACATAGCAAAAGGTTGGGAATTCAAGTAAACTTAATTCCTAGTGACAACCACCAGACACTTTTGAGAGTAAGAAGAAGAAAATAATTAAAAAAAAGATAAAAATAAGAAGAAGAAAATAATTAAAAGTAAGCAATAATAATTACTGAGAAGAGTGCTGAGGATTTTACGAGAATGGTTGTATTAAAATTATGATACAAAATAGCAAATAAGGTTCTAAGAGTGAATGTCAAAGAAGATGAAGAAAAGTGAAAAATAACCCCCACCAAAAAAAACAACAAAAAAAGGATTACTGAATTTAATAATAATTATAATAATAATAATTAAAAAGCTATGAAAAAAAAAACTATCAAATTACAAGGACTTTGAAATTGAAATTTCAATAATGTGACACATGAGTACATCAACGATTCCCGTTGTAGTTAGAGCCTTCGGATTGATTGGAAAAGATTCATTGAAGGGATTCCTGGTAGCCCATGCCTTAAAGAAACAAAAAAAAAAAAATGGTTTCACGAGTACAGACCACTCCAATACAAACGGCTTTAGCTATTTAAAATATGTACTTTTTTTTTTCAAATGGAAAATGCCACAATGAATTTTTATTTAAATCGTTCGACCTTAGGTCTCTGGTCGAGACCCCGAAAGAAAAGTGAAAAGTATACAAAAAAAAACCAGTAATGAAAAAATAACAATAATAATAATCATAATAATAATAATAATAATAATAATAATGTTGGCGTAGCCCATGCCTTAAGGATTCAAAAAAAAAAAGCAGTTTTTTACAAACGGGCTATTTAAAAATATTATTTTTTCAAAAGAAAAATTGCTCAATGGAAAAATGCCAGATCATAGGTCTCTGGTCGAGACCCGGAAAGAAGTTAGTATACACCAGTAATGAAAAAAATAACAATAATAATAATAATAATAATAACAATAATGTTGGCGTAGACCTCAGTTTTAGGATTCTGTTGTACATAGCATCATAGCGATTGGCCAAACTAAGCCTTTTATCAATATTATTAATTAAAGGAGCTTCAACTGGCCAGGTTGATTAACGAGGCGAGAGGTCAGGAATGCAGTATACAAATGTCTCCATGTGAGACAGTAGTGAGATCGCGCCCGTGAGTAGATTGCGTCCAGTACTTGGTTCGATATAATCAAACCTCGATCTTTATGTCAAGATGTTAAACGAGACAATGGCTCTCATGGCTTATAATCTTATTAATTTGAGGTTTTAACATATATATGTTTTATCTTGGCGAATTAATATGGGCTAGAGTAAATATTTTTTTCAGTACCACAGACTTGCTTTTCCGTTATCTGACCATAACCAGCTAGGTATGTTCCCTTGGTGCTGATGGACTGTGTATATCTGTTAATGAGCGGGAGTGATGGCAAAGCATCATGGTTGGCTCTCGATAGCATTGTCTTTTGAGTTTGAAGGATGAGGCAGTAAAGGTGACTTGGGAGCCACGTCTCGATACTTGGAAACATCCTCAATCGGAAGCGACCCGAATGCATTTGTACATGGGCCCTACCTGTTATGAAAACTTGTCACGATCTTGGGTACATTTGGCTGTGATGCATGTGCCTGGTATACCCGTATAAGTTTGGGTGCCATCATGAATATATTGGGATTTGTATATTTCTACTCCAGCGTCAATTTGTCAGCGTGCTTCTCTCTCACTCAATAATAATAATAATAATAATAATGATGTCATGAAGCCATTTCTGAACTTAGGTCTCTGGTTGGGACCCGAAAGGCATGTGCATACAACAGAAATCAAATAAAATAATAATTATAATAAAATATATTCATAGTCATTAGATGTGTCCTTGAATTAATTTTTGGATTAAAGGTGTGTAAAAAGTGAAAATACTTTTAAGACAGCTTAACAACAGCAACAACAACAATAATAATAATAATATGAAGAAGAAGAAGAGTGAGAAGAAGTGTTAAAGATTTTAGAAGCAACGATGTGGGAGAATGAAGAAGAATATGTCAAAATAAAAAAAAGAATTAAAGAAATAAAAAAGAATGAAAAATTCAAATCGACGAAAAACGAGGAAAAACAGCAGAAAGAAATAACAAAAATAGGTAAAAAAAAAAAGAAGTAAAATCGATCCCCCGACCAAAAAATAAAAAAGCAATAAATAAAAAATCAAACATCAAAAAATAATTTCGAGTGCGTGGTATGCACATCGTAATAACTGCTATTGCCAAAAATGGTGATCGGCAGACAATAAGACGTGATAACAGGCAAACACTTGACTCAGAAAGTTATGAATTCTCTTAATAGACGAAAGAACATTAAAAATCGTGCCGAAATTTAAGCTAAGGTTTCGGCAAGTAATATCTCTGACGTAATTAACTGTGTTCGGGATGTAGTGATCCGAGTATGAGACGATTTATACAATTGTCAGCGAAAAGAACTCCGGTGCCTGTGAAGAATGGACAGTCGATGATTTGGACACTGCTTACCGATTAGTGATTGTAAATTTATAAATATTATCAATGATATATGAAAACCTGTATTCAAAATTGCCGGTAATTTGAAGATAGAAAAGAAAACGCATCCTGGGTGAGACGATAAACTACATCCGCGTCCAGGGTAAGACGGTAAAGTACATCCAGCAGCAAGGCCTCTGATCAGGAGGTTTTGAGGAGTGTGGAGCCAACTCTTAATTACTGGTCTTCCCAGGTCCACCCTGACCCTGGATGCTAGCAACTGTTAGGCTCCCAACTATGGGTAAATAGTTAAGCTATGGTTAAACTGTGGTTAAAACACTATGAAAGTGTAAAAATAGGTTTTAATACCAGCAATAAAGTTTTTGAATGAAAAATTACTATCTGCAATACATTATTATCAGCGATAAATTTCTGAAGAAAAATATTGCCAACAAAATATTTTTGAAGAAAAAATATTACCAGCACTGCATTTGGGAGGAAATGGGCATTGCCAGGAATACATTTTCGGAAAAAAAATATTACAAGCAATAAAACTCTTGTCGACATTAAATAACCTATTGAGATTGATATGCTGTAAAACAAACCAAAGCGAAAAGAAAACACTTCGGCAGTCATCTGCTTTCAATGTTTTCTTGGTATGTATGTAGAGATTAGACGACGGATATAATAGATTCGCGCGTCTTGGTACTATAATTTATTCCCAATTGCCGTGTGTACTCAGGGATTGAACGTCCAATTACGATAGGATCCTATATGTTTTAATCAACGTTTTAATCCATGAGGCCATGTGTCTGAGGATGAATGTCATAGGAGCCTGGTAGAGCACGTCGGCGTGGGGTAATCGTTAGCAAGCTTGTCTCGTTAGAATAATTACGACTGAATAGTGAGTTTGATCCTCACTGGGTGCCTCATACTTACGGACTTGTGCCGGCTATAAGCTACGTTTAGAGAATCACTAGAGGAGGATAGCAGTCCTGAAAATCAGATTTAGTGGAAAAAACAGACAAGCGACACAAACGTGAAGACTGGTGAGTAGTCACTAGTACGAGACATTTCCTGTGCGCGGAAGTGAAATGAGAACAATCTACCCATGTAGAGTAACTAAAGGGTCCGGTTAAAGATTCCAAAAAAAGGTTATTGAATAAGATAGACATCTGAAGAAAACAGGACCGTACAGCCTTTTCTTTTAAAAAAAAAAAAAAAAGAAAGAAAAATGCACTTTTCCCATTGTATATTTAGTCATTCGTTTTTTAAAAAACGAGGCGAGGGATTTTAGAGTAGATCTTTACATATATAAATATTATGTGTATATTTGTCTGTGTGTGTCGTTTTTCATAGTAGATATAAGACATCTCGCTTTATTTCCTGAAATATACGAAGTTGAAGTACGTGGTTGGTTAATGATTATCCAAGCGTTGTAATACGTCAGTACATTTATCTCATCTAACACAATTATACTCTGATATTAAATGCAATTAGGCGTAAGTTACATGCCATCTATCTATCTATCTATCTAGCTAGCTAGCTAGCTAGCTAGCTATCTGTCTATCTGTCTATCTCTAAATAGAATAAAAGGAAATACTGAAGACAGGAAAATTTCAGCGCAGATACGTTTTATCGGCCTAAACAGATAAGGACAATTACGTTTTCGTAATTTTTTTATTTTTCCTTTTGGGGTGAAGTATCTCATTCCAACTTCGGAAAACGAAATCAAGTCAATGATTGGTAGTTGGAGGTTCGAAGAATTATGGGATATATTGTGTGTCGACTACACTCAATATGGCGACAGAGGTGACTGTCTGAAGACAGTGGAAGAGAATCGAAGGAAAAATGCTGAAGATCAATTAATGGCTGCAGGGAAATGGTAATGGCATGAAATCTAAAGAATCTGACAAACAGTAGGGAATAAAAACGTCGCAGAGATACATTGTAAAATGAATAGATGACATGGCACGCACAGCTCAATGGTTGAGGAACTGGCCAGCAACATTCAATATCTCCAAAACGAAGATAGCAACGTTTCATTTCATCATCACCAAACCGACGGTGAATTTTTTCCAGTTATGATGCACGGTTGTACTTTTAATGAGCCCCACCTCCCTGCCATGAATTTCTGTTGGGACCCAAGTTCTCTTCAGACCCCAAATTGAACTCCTATATACGATCCATCGATAAAGATGGCCGGATCTATGTAACGCACTAGAAGTACCTTGACCCTAGAGTGCTATGTCGGAGCCAACTAAGGGAGATAACTGTATCGAGTTATCGGCCTTGACTGTGGAGTTCGGTCTAGAGAGGGCAAGAACAATGGCGGTCACATAAACCTACGTTCAAATCACGGTCCTCTCCCTTCCGCTGGTTATAAAAAATAAAGGTT